>PVJO010009641.1:0-68492 GCA_004026905.1 Hystrix cristata | reverse complement strand
AGCTCTGCTTGGAAATTTGTAAATCCCAGTCAAGGAGAGAACAGAGAAGCAGGGCGGCAATATTGAATCAGCACAGGCTTCAGTGGCAGACTGCCTGTGAATCCCATTCCCTGCACTTACCTATTGTTTAACTAACCTGGTGTGTTACAGAACCTCCCTGTTCTTCAGCTGCCTCATTACTCCCTCCCCTCCACAAGACGGGTTAATGATTGATAAAAATGTACAAAAATACTCAAAACAGAAAGGCTTTAGAATGTGTACCATGAACTCAAAAACTTCACAGTGACCAGGGAAGGTAAAAGATCTCCTCAATGAAAAAAAAAAAAAAGCAAGAGAAAGTTTGGATTTAGAAAAATCAAGACAGCTGTTAAAGAAAAAGTTTAAGTCAACATTGATTTTTTTTTCCTTTCTTTTGCGAAGTCCTGGGGATTAAACTCAGGCCTCGCACTTGCAAGACAAACACTGTACTACTGAGCTATACCCCCAGCCTTTATCGTGTCTTTAAAATTCGTAATGTATTTCTGGCCATCTTCTTTCAAGGTTTAGAAGAATGCTCATGAAGGACCATAAATGGTGGTCACTATGGCTTTGCCTTGGCATCACTTTACCTTTTTTGATCCTTGTTTCTAGACTTTTTTGCTTTGCTTTTTTTTTTTTTAATTTTTATTTTTAAACCAAGAACATGTATTGGTACATTTTACACCCAATGTAAAATGTACCATTCATCACGTTTATTTTGTACCTGTACATGATGCATCTTGGTTCTCCCCTCTCTTCCCCACCCCTCCCCTCTGTTCCCTCCCTCCCTATTTACAGCAGGTTTATTCATAATTTTCCACATTTTCCTTTTCCCTTTTCTTTCCTTTGTTGCCTTTCTGCTTTTCCCCCTTCTTTCTTTCTAGTACTCCTCTTTTTGCTTTGCTTTTTAAAAAACAATTTCAATACAATCATTAAGCTAGACTCCTCATCATTGCACTATAAAAATTATTAACAATCTATACAATGGGAATAATGATTTTAAAAATAACTTCTGTTTTTCTTTTTATATAAGTGTATTTATTGTACAAATTTATGGAGTACAAATGTGATAATTGAATATATGTATGCAGTGTGTAATGATCAAATCAGGGTAGTTAACGTTTCCATCTCAGACACTTAAAACATTTTGTTTGAAACAGAGTCTTTCTTTGTAGTCCAGGCTGGCCTTGTGAACTCACTTTGTAGCCCAGGATGGCCTCGAACTCGTGGCAATCCTCCTGCTTCAGCCCCCCGAGTACTGGGATTACAGGCATGTTCCACCACACCCAGCACTTAAAACATTTTTGATTAACATGTGATGTACATATTTATGAGCGGCAGTATGATATTTCAGTATGATATTTCAGTACCTGTGTACAATATATACTGATCAAATCAGGGTGATTAGTATTGTCATCTTATTATTACTTGTGTTGGGAGCCTTCTAGCTCATCTTTTCTAGTTATTCGTAAAATACTTATAGATTATCAAAACACCATTTATTAATGAGAACACTGAAACCAACTTTTTATTTTTTATTTTTATTTTATTATCTTGATATTCTGGGGATTGAACCCAGGACCTCATGCATCCTAGGTAAATGCTGTACTACTGAGCTATGCCCATTTTTTTTTGAGAAAGGGTCTCTCTAAATTGCCTAAGCTGCCCTCAAACTTTCAGTCTTCCTGCCTCAGCCTCCCAGGTAGCTGGGTACAAACGAGAGAGCCACCATGCCTGGCTTTATTTTTAATTCACACATAGTAATTGTACATATTTAAGATGTACAGATAATTTGGCACATGCATACAATGTATAATCAAATCAGGGTAATTAGCGTTTTCTGCTCCTTAAAGACTTGTTTCTTTATGTTGGGAGCCTTTAAATTCCTCTCTCCCAGGTGTTTATAAAATACATAATAAATTGTGGTGTCCAGTTATCTCACTGTACTGTAGATCACTACACTGCATTCCTCCTGTCTAACTGTATTTTAGTGCTTGCCATCCAACCGCTTCCTGTCCCCTTCTGTCCCTTCCGTTCCTCACCCCCAGTGACCTCTTTGCTTCCACATTTAAGTGAGAACATGCAGTCCTTGTCTTTCTGTGCTTGGATTATTTCACTTAACAAAATGTCCTCCAGCTCAATCTTTGGGAGCAGAAACAGGCATTCCTGTGTAATCATTTCTTCCTTTCCACCAACCAATAACTTTTCTGGATGTGAGGTACATGTTAGGTGGCAACAGGGTGCTGCCTAGTGAGGGCCCTCAGGAGCTCAGGCTCGCCTCAGCCTCTTCTCATTAGGAGAGATTTGGGAAGCCCTGGATCTGTTCTTCGGCACTACCCAGCCTGGCTGCTGTTCCACTTCTGACCTGGTTCTTGTTCCAGCCACCTGACTTCTGTCTTAATTATCATAGAAAATAAGTGCATTTATAGTAAACGATATTTTTATTTCATAGTATTATTTAATAATAATGATAAGTAATAAAAGAGTTCACAGATGGAGTAGTGTCTCCATGCTGGGCAAGCTATGAGAAGGTTGACTTCACAGCCGCTCTGTGAGGGCTCAGAATGGTAACACCTTGTTCCTCTGTTTGGGTCCCTTGGTGGGAGGAGCTGTTTGGTGGTCTGCATGGGAAGAGCCAGGTGCCACAAAAGCCACAATTTCTGGGTTCTTGTGTAGCTCCAGAAGTCACCAAGGTAGGCTGGAGGTGTGACTGGGCCACTGACAATGGCCACAACGTGCTCCCCACCCCCCAGCTGGGTGCCAAGGGCCAGATTCCCTGCCCAAGAGAGTTAGTGGCAAAGCACAGTGGTTAGGGGCACGGTGCCTTCGCTGGTTCACCCACTAACCAGTTGTGCCACCTTGGGCAAGATGGTTAACCTTCCCATGTCTTCATTTTCTCATCTGGAAAATGGGGATAATAATGGTATCTAATTCATAAAATGGTTGAAAGGATCAAAAACACAATATACAAGTGCACAGGATGGGGCTTGGTATCTGCAGAGTGCACAATACATATTGGCTGTTATTGTTAATCAGGCTGATAAAATGGCCACTTACCCACTAGTGGGTTGAGGAAGTGGTTTGTGGCTGTGCATATTTATGCATTAACACAGTGATGGCGAACCTTTTAGAGACCGAGTGCCCAGACTGCAACCCCAAACCCACTTATCGCAAAGTGCCAACACTGCAATTAAACCTGAATACTGAGGTTTTACTTTAGAAAAAACAACTGTTATCCAGTGCTCGGCTGCTGGGGCGACTTGGCTCATGTGCTGACCGAGGGCTCTGCATGTCTGCTGTGGCACGCGTGCCACAGGTCACCACCACTGCACTAACACATGTGTGCACACAGACACATACACACACACACGCACATGGAGTATTCGCCTGTAATGGGATGCTATAATGGAATGCTGCTTCCAAGTCCCACTTTCACGGTTTGTATACGATTTCCTAACACAGATGATATAAGGAAGCCAGCAACTAAATTTAAAGAAAAAGCATTATAAGCCCAGCACTCTGGGAAGCTGACACAAAGATCACAAGTTGGAACACAGTCTGGGCAGCTTTGTGACTTAGCAAAACCCTATCTTAAAATCAAAAATGTAAAAAGGGCTGGGGATATAGCTTGGTGTGAAGGCTCGGGATTCAATTGCTAGTACTACAAAAAGAAAAAGAAAGAAAAAAACCTTTAACCTCTAGTTTTTAAACTATTTAACAGGTAAATATATCAGACAGTATAAAGGCAAAATATATTGCTAAAGATTACGATTGAACATCTCAACATTCAGTATTTATATTCCTAAAACCTTTTCCCCCTTTGGTTTTCTTGCAAAAATAATCTGAAAAGTTACATGATAATTTTATAAGTATATCGACTAATCCTTCCAATATGAAAAGAAAGCCTCGTTGCTGTGCAAAGACTTGTGACTGATTTGGTGCCTGGCAGATTTTAGTGCTAACATTGCTCCCACTGTTACTCAGTGTAGCATTCATTTCCATGTCTGATTTCTTCTACTCTGTGTGAAAATGTCACAGGAGAAACTACTTCCAGTTTTTTAACTGTTGCCCATTATCGGCGCAGCCATTTCCTCTGCAACAATAATTTAGCATTTGCCCTGGTACTAGTTATTCACGTTCATAATGCCGCAAAAAAGTAGATGTTGAGAAGATTTCAGTGGAGCATTTACTTTATGCAACTGGTCTGTACATCATCAAAGTTTGTTTTAAAATACTACAGCATATAAGTGAAGAACTCGCTTGTTCAAATGATTCCTGTGTTTTGGATGATACTCAGGTGGCCCATAGATGAAATTTATCCTATGAAGAAATGATTTGGTTTTTGACTGACTTCTTCAAAATTTGGGCCTCAGTAGCATTTCCATGTTCCATTGACATAGTAAAGACCATTAAATGCTGTGTTGTTGTGAGTACTATTTCTCCAGGTATCAGTAATAACAAATAGTGTACAATCGCCAAATTCTACCATGTTAGTATATTTCTTCATTCTTGTCAAGATTCAAACAATGCCCATATATTTGACTGGTATACACTGCATTAAAACTTTTCTAGTTTAAACAATATATAAAATCAGTGAATATTAAATTATTACAGGTGATAAGATAATAGTGTGATGCTAGGTATCTGCCAGCACAGGACAAATGGCATATGTACATTGCCTGTGAGCCTGTGTAAGGCCTACCACAAACTTGTCTTTCATCTTTGGATTTGATGGACATCATAATCTTGGCAGTGCATTGTGCCATGTTTATCGCTACTTCTGCTTCTCATTTACCATATTTAATTTAAGTTATCTAATTAAGGATCTGTGAACCTTCACAAAATCAGAGGCTTTGTATGATTTCTGTGCCTCTCATGTTTAACAAAGTGCCCAGCCCACCCTAGTGGTCTCCAGAAACTGAATTAAACTAGTAGAATACCTTGATAAAGATCATGAGTTTTCTCAGGCTCTGAACCAAGAGAAGGGAAATGCCACAGGTGGAAACTTATTGAAAGGATGGAGCCAATTTTGTCTCTCCTGGCAGAAGGAGAAAAGTTAACTTTGTTATTTTTACAAGTCACTGGGTGATAATTCACCAAAGGGACTCTGAAAACTTGGAAGGTTAAATACTCTTCTAGATCTCAAAGTGAGCCAAACAAGAGGTCACATTCAGATGTACTGTGTGTCTGAAGAAGTAATGATTTTATTCCCACAACAGAATGCTCTGGAGATTTGCTCTGGCTGAACGTGCAGCATTATCATTTTACAAAGGCTTCAAGTGTGTTACACTTAGAATATTACTAGTGTGTCTGAATAAATGATATTTCCCCTGATAGAGGGGTCTAGAGGTGTAAAATTCCTTCCTGATTTTGAACTTACAAGTGACAAACATCTTCCAAGCTAAAATTTTTTTTGTTAATAGATCATTGGTATTTAAAGCTGAAAGCATCTTTAGAATTTTACTACTAGTTAAGATTACCTGGTTTTATATACAAGGAAAAACAGACATAGGGAGGCCAAAAGGCTGACTGTATCTCACAGCTATTTCTTTTGAATAAATTTACTGCCCTTCCTTGGGAGGAGATGCAATCTGACATATGATGCTGGGTAGAAGATAAAAATCAGTACTACTTTGGATATGCTGTTTCTATTTCCCACTTTCATGTTCACAAAATGGATTCATCTTTGGTCCCTTCAATCAACTTAATAAATGAAGATATCATAGAAAGCCAAGCCCCAGCTAGCAATGTTTCCAAAGTCAACATGCATTTATTTATTGAAGGGAGGTACAGAAAAAGAGTAAGACCACATTCTTCCCTCAGGAACCCTAAAGTGCAGCTGGAGACACAAGACTAGCACATAGAAACAATAAGGAATAGTACCAAAAAAAAGTGTATAATTGAATTCTGAACTGTGAGACACAAACCTTAAATTATGTCTTAGTTACTTTCTCGTTGCTAGGACAAAATACCTGACACAATTTAAAGGAGAAGAGGTTCATTTTGGTTCACATTTTCAGTCCATGTTGGCTGGCTCCAAGGCAGAAATAGCATAGTGGAAGGGCCTGGACAGAGGAAAAGCTGCTCCCATTATGGTGGTCAGGAAGCAGAGAAAGAAGGAGGAGTTGGGGCGGGAGATATACCTTTCCAGGTCACACCCATAGTGGCCTGCCTCGCTCAACTGGGTCCTACCTCCTAATAGCAACTCAACTGTAGTGCCCCCATAATCCAGTCACCTTCCACAATCCCACTTCTGAGCACATGAGGCTTTGGGAGGACAGTTCCAGATCCAAATCACAACATTCCACTTCTATCTCCAGGAAGACTCATGTACTGGGCTGCCTTTATGCAAAATGCATTTAGTCCATCTCTAAGAGTTACTGAAGTTTTAACAGTTTCAGCATTGTTGAAAAGCCCAAGTCCAAAGTCTCCTCTGAGATTCAAGGCAAACTCTCAGCTGTGAGTCCCTGTAAAAATGAAAAAAAGAAAGTTAAACACTGCCAACATACAATGACACAGGGTAAATATTCCCATTCCAAAGGGAGGAATGGAAGATAGAAAGGAATGGGATCAAAGCAAGACTGAAACCCGGCAGGGCAAATATTAAAGTCTGTAGTTCTGTGGCCAGAATTTAAGGCAAGATATAATAAGATGTGAACTCTAAGGAGCTTGGACAACCCTGCCCTTACAGCATTTCTGGTTGCAGGCTTCTCTCTTGGGATGGCCTTGCTCACTGACTGTGGCCTTCCTAACAGACAGTCCACATTCCTGGCTTTTCCAAATTCCTGCATTTTTGGCTTCACTATCACTGCTTCACTTGCTGCCTGGCCTCCCAGTCCTTCTTCTGAAATCTGGATGGAAGCCTTCCTGACCCCACAACTCTTGCATTCTGGATGCCTGTAAAACCAGCACTATGTGGATGATGCCAAGATCTGTTGCCAGTTCAAACAGTAGCCAGGCCTCCTTGTATCATGACTGCAGAGGCCTTGGAGTGCCTGGATTGCTGAGCACTATGAAACAAATCCTAAAGAACCAATTCCCTGTGTGGCCTTTATTGAGCAGGGGGCCCAGGGATTTTCTTCTGGAATGAAAGCTTTATACTTTTGAACTCTTGAGCTTATGATGGGTGGGGTCTTGCTAATTTTAGGATGCCCTCAAGGCATCCTTCCTATTGTCCTGATGCAAAGTACTTAGCATCTTTTTAACGCTAATCTTTTCAGCATCCAAGCTCTCCTCTGTTTCAATTTTGCTGTCCCTTCCTTTCTGGCAAAACTGAAAACTTTTTAAATGGATACTTTGCTCCTGTTTCTCAATGCAAATCTTGCTAACAGCAGTGAGAGGTACCCCTCCCACAACCTGAATATTGGGCTGCCTTGAAATTTCCTCTGCCAGATTAACTAGTCTGCCACCCTTAATATTAGTCTCACACAAAGCGTCAGGACAAAAAAACAAAACAAAACAAAACAAAACAAAAAAACAAAGTGTCAGGATATGAACAAAATGTAGACAAATTTTCTGTCAGACCATAACATACATGGTCTTGAGTCCAGCTGCCAATGGAGTGCTTGTTCCCAACTGAAACATTCTGATCTGAGTCTTTACTGTCTTCTACATTTCTATCAGTATACTGGTCTTCTAAACTCTGAGGCAAGAGTGGGTAAGAGGGAGTCTTCGAAGACATACTTTGTTTTCTTCACAGTTTTCCTGAGCTCCAACCCAGAAAAGAAGTATCACAAACTAAAATTAATATTTTTCTGCTAAAGTTTCATAAATGGACCTGAAGAATTTGACTGTATTTATACTTTTCTTGTTTTTTTAGAAAAGAAAAAGAAGGAGATTTTCTTCTTAAGGGCAAACTCTCCCATCAAGCTTGGATTACTGGGGCTTCTCTACCCAGCATCTCTAAACCTTTCTAAATTTCTCTGGTGAACCAGTTCTAAAGGCTTCTGAACCACATGGCCAGCTAGTCACAGCACTGACTTCACCCTGGTACCCAAATCTGCCTTAATCACGTTCTTATTGCTGGAACAAAATACCTGATACAACTTAAAGGACAGGTTTATTTTGGTTTACATTTTCAGTCCATGATCACTTGGCTGTACAC
Organism: Hystrix cristata; assembly: GCA_004026905.1. Classification (NCBI taxonomy): domain Eukaryota; kingdom Metazoa; phylum Chordata; class Mammalia; order Rodentia; family Hystricidae; genus Hystrix; species Hystrix cristata. The sequence continues at coordinate 60,370 of PVJO010009641.1, read as the reverse complement.
CAGGAACAGCATGGTGGAAAGAGCCTGGGTGGAGTAAAAACTGCACACATCATGGTGGCAAGGAAGCAAAGAGAGAAGGGAGGAGCCAGGGCAGGAGATGTACCCCTCTACATTGTGCCCTAATGACTGGCTTCTATCCGGGATCCAACTCTTAATAGCAACTCAGATGCAGTGCCAGCATAATCCAGTCACCATCTATAAACTGCCTCTGAGCTCATGAGGCTTTGGGAGGATATTCCAGGTCCAAACCACTGCAGATTAGAAGACATCATTGAAGAGCTCTGGAGTTGGAGGAGGTTTTATTAAGGGAGTGGAATTTAATTAAACTAATTAATTAATTTTGCAGTGTTGGGGATGGAACCCAAGGCTTTTGGCATGCTAACACTGAACCCCAGACCCAAGGGAATGGAATTTATCAGGTTCTGAAGAACAGTCCAGGTTTGGGTGGGTAGAGAAGAAAAGAGAGGCTTACAGGTGGTAGGAAAAATGTAAATGATAGGGTCAGAAATTCTAGTTAGCAGATGATGTTTATGTTTATATGACAGCAGGAAGTCCAGCTAAAGAGAAATGGATAATAGTGTTAGTAGAAGGAAGGCAAGATCAGAAGTGAGATACTGAAAGGGAAAGTGAGAAGTTAGGTTTTTCTGTGGTTGAAAATAGGGGCCATTGAAAATTGATGCTATAAAGATGGGAGTGGGTGGTTGTGAGTCTGATAGCACTGTTTAATTTATTGAAAGTCAAGAAATGGATAGAAATTCAAGAACTGGTTAGAGATGACCATCTGATTGCAGTGAATCAGGTTATCCTTAATGCCTAAGGGAGATTTCAAGAGAAAGAGGGTAGGGAGGAGGCAAGAATGGGCAAGAAGGTGTCTTCAAAGACACACTTTGCTTTCTTCACTATTTTGGTGAGCTCCAACCCAGAAAAGAAGTATCACAGACAAGAATTGATGTTTTTCTGCTGAAGTTTTATAATTGGAATTGAAGGATTTGACTGTATCTATAATTTTCTTTTTTTTTCTTTTTCTTTCTTTCTTTCTTTTTTTTTTTTTTAAGAGAGAAGTTTTCTTCTTCAGGGCAATGGCCCTGATTAGTAAATGATAAACACATATCTTGGGCAATCTCTAACACTGAATAGCTCATCCTATTTTTCTATAAAAACTGTCATTGAAACCTTTTGTGACACAATCAGAATGAGTCTTCAGGTAGGTCTGACCTTTTAAATGTTAGTCCAGTTACTGTAGTTTTTGTTAAATGGCATCTTAAATGTCATAGTCTAGTTAATTTCCACTTCATTCCTGAAGTGTAAGCTCTTGATCTTATGTTAGTCATCCAGCTTTCACTCTGGCCTACTTCTCATCAACATTCGCCAGAACTGCACAGTGGCAAAGGTGACCTAACAGATTCTTAGTTTTATTTGTTCTCCTTCCATTGTAAATAATCCTCCCTTTGGATTATCTTCTCCAACATTTTTAATGATTTTTTTAATGTTGAATCTGGAATCCTGACCTCATCTTTTGGAGTTGGGGCTACATTTTGTTTCAGTGTTCTCAGTTACGTTTCTATTTAAATTGCGTTTTTAGGATTATATATTTTTAATTATATTACACTTCTTTATTTTCCACTTTTCTACATTAAAGCAACCAGATATTTGGAGGAGCTCTTCTTATCCAGCAGGTCATCTTTTCAGAAGGAAAAGCAGAAAATCAAATTAATTAATAACAAAAATCCCTCAAAAGTCTTGAAGCAGAAAGGCCACTGATAGAAATGAAAGATGCAGTCTCATTCCATTTTGGCGACGTAATGTTTGAAGAATTTTTTAGAGAGGTGAGAATATTTTTTAATAGCACAAGTTGCAGAAATAATACATAGTCACTGTGAAAATCTATAAATTACAGCAAATGGTAAGAAGAAAATGAAAACTATCCATAATGGAACCACACAAATACCACTCTTACTATTGCCATCTATATTTCTTTATGCAAACTACATATTGCACTTCACCATACTCATTAGTATCCCTTTCAGAATAAATGATAACATATTATGAATGTTTATCGATGCCTTAAATGCTCTTCTCCCATATGATCTTGATAACTGTATCATATCACGTCATATGATTGTATTATAACTTGTTTAACCGGTCTCCAATTGTTGAACGTTTGTGTTATTTCCAAATTTCTGCTATTTTAAACCAAGCTATTATGAGCCTAAACTATTGTGCATAATTCTGATTATTTCTTTAGGACATTTAGGGAATCATTTTAAAGCATTTAATAATTATTGCAAAGTTGTCATCCTAGGCAAGTTTTACCAATTTACGGTGGAATTTTAATAATGGCCATTTCAATAGGAAACCAACATTTTCCCCACCTCTGGAACAGTGCAGAGAAAACCATGATTTTTCACCAGTTCATAGTTGTAATTCATTGATGGTGGTAGGAAGTAAATTTTTCTCTCTACAACATTCAGGCAAAATGGCTTTTGCAGTAATTATGTTGTGCCTACCATTATTTACTAAGAATGTATATTTTATAGCACTGTTTAATTTATTGGTTACTATTTATCCTGTGCTTCTAGAAGTTTGGCATCATTCATTAGATGACTGTTGTGTTTCAGTGCAGAAAGGAAATGATAATAGCCACACAACCAGCCATTTTCTATGAATATTCTTACTCATCTAGATAAGACATAAATAAAGGCTTTGTCCACGGCCTATTGTAACAGCTGATCAAACAGCCGTTTCATGTTTTACATTTTAATTTCTCCTCTAGTTTGCATTCAAATCCCATGATAGCGTTTAGTTTATTTAGGAGACCTGTAAGATACAGTCAGCTGCTTCAGAATAGGCTTTTTATGCTGTGCCAGCTAGTCAAAATCAAAAACGGCCTGCAGAAGCACTGATGATAAGCACACATAAAGGCGAGCTCTGAAACAAATTGTCCTGTTTCATCAAATGTGTTTTCCTGCCTTGTGTGTACAGGGAAGAAAAATAAGTCTGATCAGCTGATTCATTCATTCACCCATTTATTCGGTAAACCCTGATCTAGGGCACTATTTACCAAACATCGGGCTAGGTGTGAGGATATACACGCAGGCAGGACATGTCCTCACCATCAAGGGGTACACCAAGCAGAGGGCGGCAGAGAAGCACAGGTGAATGCCTGGGCGGGGCGGTGGCGGGTGCTGAGAAAGACATGTTTATCTGGGTTAGAAGAAACAGAGGGGAAGATGGCAGCGTCGCATCAAGTGCCTCAGAAGTCCTGAGGGAAGATTAGGCGGTAGGATTTATTGGCGAGATTACCAGCCAGTTCAGATACTCTTCCTGCATATAGAGCTTTAAGTGATTGAAATTTCAATCTATGCTGTAACAAACACAGGGTATTGAAATTTCAGTTTTGCTCTTTTTACTCTTGACCCTAAAATGACAGGGTAGTGGATACTGTCGTAGGCCGCCGGAGTCCCCTTCAAGACCTGCTCAGCGTTGTTGGCAGCTTCTGATTCATCGTTGAAACCCTCTCTGGAATTTACCCTTGACTGAAGTGAACCAGCTCCCCAAAGGGCATCCCCTTTCCCTGGAGGCTACCTGCAACAAATATGGGGGGATGAAGGCCTGACCTCCTCCTCAGTCTAGGACGACTCTGAAGGGCCATCTGTGCTGCAGGACTCCGTACGGGATGAACAGATTTCCCTGTTATGCCTGCATCTCAGTTCAGCTCCTCCCTCTGGTCAGTGCTTCCCTTCCTTCTCTACACATGTTGAGCTTGGGTAAAGCTTCTGCCTGCAAATCTCTCTCACCAAGGCTCCTTGCCAGAGACCCTAATCTAGACAGAGAGTGATTGAAGGGTATTTTTGCCTGCCGTGTCACAAGATGTTCTAATCATGAAGCCTCAGCCAGGTGAAGGTGGAGCCCGTGAAAGGACATGGTCTTCCCATCAAGGGTGTAAGAGGCCAACAGGGCCCAAGAAGGATGCTTAGCTTCATGCATTCTCAGTAATCTCTCTTTGGGGGCCCTGAGAGCCTCCAGAGCAGAGATGAAGGTGGATGCTGGTCACAACACTGGTCCAGACATGCTCCAGGAAATCCATTTCGTCTCTCATCATTCCACGGGCTGTTTTGTTTTGTTTTTATTTGTAGTACTGGAGCTTGAGCCCAGGGCCTTTGTACTGAGCTATGTGGCCCGTCCTTTCTTGTTTTTATTTTGAGACAGGATTTTACTTAGTTGATAAGTTGCCCCGGCTGGGCTGGAAATTGTGATCTTTCTACCTCAGCCTCCTGGAGTACTGTCATTACAGGTGTGCATCACTGTCCCAGTGTATGGTGTGTTTCAGAACTAAGGTTTATGACTTTTGATCTAAAGGTGCTACAAATACGGATTTCTTCCTTTATTGGAGACATTTGTGGCAGTGTAGCCAAGGGAGAAATGATGAAACAACTCTAAACTCGGAAGACTGGATAGAGAATGTCAGGGGCTGTCCTTCCATTCCAGGCCACCATTTTGGATCTGGCTCACATTCTGGGTTCTTGGGATAATAGCATTCTTGGTTCACACCTCTGTTTCTTCCCCTAATCCTGCTACCCTTTTATGCGGCTTTCTACAGGGTTTCTCCCAGGGAGTTGAAGATACTGAAAACGATTGTAAAAATGGACAACAGAATCCCAGATGGACAAGGGAGAGAGTGAAGCCATGAAGGAACTAGTTGATTGGTAGTTTCAAGTGGAGAGGTGAATATAGGTTGAAGGTCTTTGGCTGAAGGATGTTCATTCAGAGGAATTTGAGCAAGTAAACTAGAAGAATAGAGGATCATGACTGTGAGGGAAACATGGTAGGGCAAGGTAGGACAGTTAACCTTTTGATTTTGTTCCTTGGCAATGACCACAATGTTTTCTTCCTTTTTTTCTTCGTTTCCTTGCTGAGGATGGAACCCAGGGCCAGGTGCATGCTAAGCATATGCTCTGCACTGAGGTGCTCCCTAAGTTCCCGTCATTTTGAATCTTCGTGTCCTGAGATGTAAACCGACATGTGATTCAGCAAATGACTTAAGAACCCGAAAAATAATGTCCTTTGGGAAAAACTTAGCAACTATTAATTTTACAGTTGGACTGACAAAACAGCAGTGCATGTCTAAGTTTAGAGATGTCTGATATACTTCTGGGCTAGACTGAAAAAAAGCAGGAATCATAGTTTGGGTCCTGAAATTTCTAAATAGCTGTTTGTGTTAAGACTGCCTGCAGTCACTGGGAAGATTTCCTCTCAAAATGCGTACATGCAAGTGATGTACAGCAGGATGGGGAGGGGACCTGTGGCGGGTACTCAGGGTCTGGCAGTGTGAACAGGCTGGGAGGCAAAGACAGATTTTGCCCACCAGCTCATTTTCCTGAGGATGATCAGAAAAGCATAGAAAAAGGCAGAGACTATATAATTTGGCATAGCCCAGGCTGGACTACAACTCGTGGTGATCCTCCTGCCTCAGCCTCCCCACTGTTGGGATAATAAGCTGCACCATCATCCCTGGCAACATCATTATTTAAAGCACTTTCTTGTATTGCATGGCAACCCCCCTGGGGTGAGGGGAGTCCTGTCCTTCCCATGCCCCACTAAACAAACCTAATGAATCTAGACTAGTAGTATCATGCTGTGTAGTACCTTGAGAACTGTGTTATCAGATTGAAAATGAAAAAGTATATTATTTATGGACATGTCTATAAAAGAAAATTGTGGACTTTGTTACTGCTTGAGACAGGGTCTCGCTACGTAGTGCAGGCTGGCCTTGAACTCATGGTGATCTTCCTGCCTCAGCCTCCTGAGTGCTGAGATTACAGGCATGCACCCCTGTGCCCAGCCTGTGGGATGGTTTTTAACTGTGTCATCCAGGCTCTTATATGTACTATCCACTTGAATCTTGGCTGGCAGCAAGCCATTCTATCTTTCTTTCTGTCACTAGTCTTTCCATTTAGAAAACATTAATTGAATGCCTTCTACATGCTAGATACTAGGAATGAATGATTAGGAAACAGTTCCAGTTTCTCTCTCTCTCACACACACACACACACACACACACACAAACACAAGATGATATGAAACTACATTTCCTGTGCCTATTTATCATTGGCTCCAGCACAAAAACGTACCTTTCAAATAAAAGAAGCCTGTTGGTGCTGTGAGAGAGCTTACTTGTGAGCAAAGTCAGAAAGGGAGCTAAGATCACTTTGGTTTTGGTTTCCAAGTGCCCTGTCATCTGCTAGCTTTGTAAAAATTTTACTCCGAGGTGGTGTGATATTTCTGGCTTAGGAGGGGCAAGTAGACTATCAGACATACCTTTTATGTTGTCAAGAATCGGGCTGTACATAGGAGCGGTCACTGTCTGAAAGGAAATCATGTGGTTCCCTACTTGATAAAAGGCAGAACATCCAAAATGCACTGCCTGTGTTCTGCTTTTCGCCCCCGTTCCTTTCTCTCTGATTGTTTGGCGAATGTGTCCATGAGGAAAAGGAATTTTCTGTAGATAAATTAGTCTGCCAGTCCACAGTATTGCACTTCCGGTGGACAGGTCTGAGAAATGGGGAAAGTACAAAGAGGTTGAGATGACAGGAAGGTAGGAAAGGCAAAAGCATTTTTTTTTTTTGTATAAAGAAAAATCATTTGGGATTTGTGCTGGCTTTATTTCTGGCTTTTAGTTTGTGAGCAAAAAAGTATAAGAAGCTGGTGAAAATAAGAAAGCACATTTTTTTCCTCCTACTGTGTTCTTTTAAAGGTATATTTCAGCAAGCATCTATCTTTTAAATCTGGCTCCCTTCCTCATATATTAATTCCTTTGAAAGAAAGATTGTTTGAAAATAAACTTAAAACCAGCCTTTCAAATTAAAAGCCTTAATGAATTTTAAATTTCCAGTAAGTATATTAGTGTAAGATGTTTGAATATCTTTTCTTTGAAAATAGGGATTTAAAAACACATTAGCACTTAGAATCCAAACCAGTCTTCAGATAAATATAGTCTGTAAATAAGATTTTAGGGCTGGTTTTCAACATTTTTCAAATACAGTGGATGAAGACTTCAGTGACATTGAAAAACGATGTCTGGAGGTACTTTTTAAAATAAGAACTTATTCAATCTTGCTGCAGAAATAATTGCAGCTGTGTGTGAAGAATGAACAAAATATATGTGCAAAATACAGTGACAATAATATCTGCCTGGTATTTCTAAAGGAACTTGGTTACATATAATTCTTGTACTCCAGACAAGAAAGGCAGTATTTTTTTTTTCTTTCAACAGAAACATGTTTCCTCTAAGATGCTATGTGAATAATATGTTTTATAATTCATACATTAAGTGTGGAAGGTCAGGAAAAGATGAAGGCTGGAACCAATTGAGAGCTTATTTTATTTCACACTTCTAGTTGAATATTGTTTTCTCCATCATTGGCTTTGGAGGCTTGCGGTACAGGCCTGTACTATTATTTTACTAATACTGCTTTGCCAAATAGTTCTCACAATCTAAGAAAAGATTTCCCAGCTTCTCGTGCTGTGTATTCACTGGGCATTCAAAACACCACTGCCCCTTGTCATTCTCGCGATCCCACGGTTTCCTGCTTCCCTCTTAAGTCTAGAGCCGCTCTTCAGTCACAGTTGCCAGCTTTCTTGCTTTGCCCACTCCTACTTGCTTTGCCTCCAGGGTTTCCTGTTTGGGGAAATGGAACCACCTCCAGGCGTGTCTTCAAACCAAGAGTCTTGACATCGAAGGGGTCCTGCCCTCTCCCCTTGGCACTCATTTTCAGACTTGTGCACTTACTGGCTTCTGTCTGCTAAGCGTCTTTGCCTTATGGCTTTCTCTGCCCACCGGAGTACTTAGCTCCTATTTAAGGCAGGCCAGCGGTGGGAGTGGGCTTAATATTTCCCAGGGCAGCCGACAGCCTGTGACTGACATGATTATGGTAGCATATTCCACACTGTCGCCCACTTGTCCCCACAGTTGCCCACGGTGGTTGCCCACTTGACATGGCCCCCTTTATGGGCTGCCTTCCTTTGTCTGTCCTCCCTGGACCCCCTACTTGGGTTTCTTGAGAGCACCTCCCAAACACACTAGTTGTGCCCAAATCCTTGTCTCAGGATCTGCTTCTAGACCAACTCAAACCAAGACACAAATACACCCCAAGCCTGTCCACCTCACGGTCTCTTCCGGGTCGGGGGCTCCTTTCAGGGCCACACTGTTTTACAGAATCTTTTCTTTTAGATCCCATCGTTTGGTCCAGCCCTTCTCCAGTCTATTCTATATATTTTTTGTTGGTGTCAAATACACATAACATAAAATTTGCCACTTTAACTGCGAGTATGCAGTTCAGTGGCATTAAGTACATTCAGATTGACAGGCAACCATCACCACCATCCATCTCCAGAACTTTTTCTTCTTCCTAAGCAGAAATTCTGTAAACACTCTATATTCTTCCTTCCCTGTATCTCCCGACAACTGCCCTTCTCTTTTCTGTCTGTATGAATTTCACTGCTCTGGGTCTTTACATAAGTGCAGTTAAACAGAATTTGCCCTGTTGTGTCTGGCTTATTTTACTTAACACAGTATTGTCAAAGTTCGTCCATCCAGTTCATCCTTATACTAAATGAGAACAATTTGCTTCTAATGGAATTTTTTTAAAGTAACAAAACAAATTATTATCAGAATGAAGCAAATGATTATTCAAAGACAAAGCTAATTACTCTATTTGCTGACCTTTTTCCATCCCCTCCCCCTTGAGACAGTCAACAGCCTGGTATGTGGCCTTCGGAACTTTTCTCCTATAAGGGCAGCTTTTCTAAAATGGCAGACTCCTGGGGTTACTTCTCTGCTTTGGACTCTTCAGTGGCCTCCTATAACCCTGGAATAAAATCTTAGGTGATGATTGTGGTCCAGACACACTGCAGAACTGACCGCCGCCTACCTCAGAAGTTTCACCTCCTGCCACTTTCTTCCTTTGGTTCTGCATCCAACTTGGCCGCTTGCAAGTTCTCAAACCATCTACCACAGTCTCTGGCCTTTGTGCTTGCTCTTCCCCCACGTGGACTCTCTTCCTAGCTCTCTTCTTTCTCATCCATGAGTTAGGTAACTTTTCATCATCCTGAGTGTACTTTAAAACTCACTTGCTTTGGACTTCTTGCTAGACAGCCTGGACAGACTATACTGCGTCCCACTGTTCTGCCTTCCTGTGGCACTTTGTTCTGTGTCTTTTCTGCCCTCCCTGCCATAGTGTTCAGGAGGCCGGACATCGTATCTGTCTTCCTCACCATCTGTGCCTGGTACATAGTAGTTCACAAGAAATACTGATCGCCTCACTGAATCTTTCTTTGAAAAATAAATTTAGGACCCTGAGTTTTGAGCTGTATTTGGGTCCTTCTGTGTTGTCTTTTTTTTTCTGAATGAATTTATTATTAATATAGTTATTATGATGAGTTAAAGGGTGTGTTTTAGTCACACTTGTTTCAAAGCCACTTAGCTGGCCAGGAAAACTAGATTTGTGATGAAGGGAGCACCTTGCTTTCCCTGAATCTTTTTGCCCCATTTTTGACATCCATACAGCAATTATTTGATGGCAACTGCAGCTGCAGTCTACCATAACACAGTTCACTGTCCCTTATCTGCATTTCCTAAACCTGCAGAGCTCTGAAAATTGAAAGTATTTTCTGGATTCTCAGCAAAACTTTGACCGTAACTGATATGTCTAGTTGGTGACTCATCATATTTTATTTTACTGTGGCTATAATAATGCCGGTAGTTACAGGTGTTTTTCTCAGTTCTCACTAGGGCTGTTATGCAACGTGAATGCGCACACTGTGTTGTCTCTCTCAAATCTGAAAAATTCAGCTTCGTGAAATGCATTTGGTCCTGTGGGCTTCAGATTAAGGAAGCCATTAAAATATACACTAGGAGGATGATATACATTGGAAAAGAAAAACACTGCGAATAAAATGCTCATATGTCTTTATATCCATTGTAAGTTTTTTGTTTGTTGGTGTTTTTGCTAACACATATGGTTCATTGCTCTCAGAAAGAATCTGACTCTTCCCACCAAACTTTAGCAAAAATTTTGTATGTGGGGGGGTCCCCACAATGTGCCCTAATTTTGTGCTTTCGATACTTAGATGGAAGTACTTCCATGGCATACAGTTTTGTGTCCCTCTGAGTAGGGCCATCATTCAGACTAAATCCTATAGGGCACAGAGGATTCCCTACCCACTAACACATGGCTGATTCTGGAACCTTCTATGTGCTGGTCTCTGCCAGCCCTGGTCCCTGCTCTGATCCCCTGAAGTCCTTGCTGGTGTTTCCATGGGCTGGAATTGCCTCCTCCCACTGGGGATATAAAGGAACAAAGAGGAGCAATTGAATAGGCAGCATCACTTTTCCCATGCAGCCTGGTCTGTAGATTCAATCCTTCAACGAAAGATACACTGCAGCTATTATGGCAGCTTGGTGGTAGTTAACATAAATCAACAAAATTCAATTCTACATCTGTCTCTCTGTGTTGGCCATACAGAGAACCACAGAAACATTTTTAGTGACTTGACCAGCCATCATTTTGGATCTTTCTAGTAAAACGAGATATGAATATTGTTTGAGAAGAGAAGAAAAAGTGACATGTATCTTGGTTTGAGTTCTCCCGGAAGCAGACCCTGAGACAGGGATTTGAATGCAAGTCATTTATTTTGGGGGTGAGCCCAGATAGCCCCAGTAGAAGAGTGGAGGGGAGAAGCAGGAAGGGCAAGGAAATGAATGAAGAAAGGGCTTCTTTTCAAACCTGGAGCTCAACCCTATTGGGGAACTGGGGGCGCACTGTAGAATCTCCCTCAGTTATCCCCAGTGAGCTCTAAGGGAGCCCACTAAGTATTTAATGGGCTCGGTGGTACACACAGCCAGACAGAAAGCCTTTGGGCTCCAAGAAGCAATGGTTGCCTATGTAAGTGCAGGAAGAGGGAATATGGATGGGGCTTCGGCAACACCGGCTGTAGCATCTCTCATTAAAACCTCCACATAACTTGAAGAAGTTATAGTAGTAATGATAATCAACCTTATTAGGCTCCAAAATTTAATCTTAAGATTTTTCAGTAATAGCTCTATTGCAATATCATTCATATGCTATACAATTCACTCATTTAAAGTGCCCAATTCCTTGGTTTTTAATGTATTCAGAGAATTGTGTGATTATCACACCAGTGTGATTTTTGAACATAATTTTGTTTCTTCTAAAAGGAAACTGTACTCCTTAGCGGTCATTCCCCATTCCTCACCACCACAGCATCCTTGGCAACCACTAATCCACTTTCTGTCTCTATAGATTTGCCTTTGCTGAACATTTCATATAAGGGGAATCTTAAAATATGTGACATTTTGTGCCTGCCTTCTTTCACTTGGCATAGTTGTTTTCAAGGTTCATTTGTGAGGTAGCATGTACAGTGGTAGCCAGGTTCACAAACTTTATTTGTTCCATGATTTTGGAAAAGATGGCCACTTTTGCATTTGTGCAGAAAGACAGCGTGTTCGTGTTTGTCACCCGAAGTAGAGTTTGCAAACAAAAACAAAATTTTGCTGGACGCTTTTGTTTGCAAACCAAATTGTTCTCAAACAAAAGTATTCATGAACCGAGGCACCACTCTATCAGTGCTTCATCCCTTTTTAAGTCTGAATAATACTCCATTGTCTGGATAAACCATAATTTGTTTATATTATCATTAGTTGATGGACATCTGAGATGTTTTTACTTCTTAGCTAGCATGAATAGTGCTGTCACGATAATCTGTATGCAAATTTTTGTGAGAACATGTTTGTATTTCTTTTGGGTCTATACCCCGGGGGTAAAAATGCTAGATCATATGGTAACTTTATGTTTAATCTTTTGTGGACCACCTTAAGATTTAAAAATATGATCTGCAGTCATTTGGTGGATGCTTCATAGTGCAGGTGCACTGAGAAAAATCCTTATTATGTGTTGCTTTCTGTGAAGAGAGTGAGGTGTCTAGCTTACTGGGCTGTCCTCTTCTCCAATATGCATTTCCCAGATGGACGGAGCCAGAAGAGATCCACTGGACAAAACGCTTAGCCAGCTCAGCTTCTTCAGGCTGCATGTTGCCCTGTTCTGGGCCACATCTGACCCAGTTCTGACCTTACTCAGCCTTCCACAGTGAGCCATGCCAAACCACACCACTCCCATCATGAAAAAGCTAACTTTGAGCCATCTTGAATGTTGAATTGATAATCAAACATAAATCTCCTCTGTGGAGTTAATCCCAAAGTCCAAATAATATCTTATATTTGCAAGGTTAAAGCATTTATCAGAGCACTGTTTATCCATCTATTGTTTGAGGTAACTATTTGCTGGATTATGCCCTGACTTTGGGTATTCATGGGGATTATCATGAAAGAAGGTAAACTTCCAGAAATGAAATTCAAACTAAATTGAAATTCTGACACACTTTACTTTTCCATTCATTAATGACATTGTTGAAACCAATGAAGGCAAAACATTAATTAGTAAAAATGATTATACATACAGATAGTATATGTGTATATGTATGTTGTGTATATATATTTATGTTCACAAATAAATAAAATGCCCTAACATTCTCGTGAAAACCTGGACCAAAGAAAATACTTGCACGAATATTTAAGTAATATGTATAGTTACATGAATGTATATATATATATATATATATATATACACAAATATATTTAGGTTTTATATTTAACATGTAGTATTTTCTGGACTTACACATAGTGATGCTAAATTCATTTCCTTAATTGGTTAATAGTAATTCCATTTCATTCGGAAGTTTAGAAAGCACAGTATAGTATATTAACGATGTTAGTAAATCTCAAAGTTTACAGTGTAATCTAATAAAGATATATTGGTGGTGTTAAAGAAAAAGCAATTAAGGGAAACAGCTCCCTAGCCTTGGAACAATAATGTGCATTCTTCTCACCATTCCCCAGTCTGCTCATTATGTTGTAATTGAAATAAATTTCATAAATATCGAGTAGTTGAATTTATTTTTATTTAAGTTGATATACAGTTGACCTTTAGAAAAGCGTTTTGATTAATTTACTTACATACAATTTTTTTCCCAAATAACATTAGTGGCAATGTAAAGGAAGATGAGTTGTGATTTGTAGAGAAGTTTTGCAATTATGTAACTCTAGATGTTTAATTTGAGTCTCTAAAAAGTATAAATTTATAAAGAAAAGTTGATTATTTTTAGAAAGAATCCTGGAAATGGTTCAATAAATGAAATTGCGCACATAGCATTATCATGACTGAATAGGGGTTTGAGAACTAATTTTGGATAGTGTGTGTGTGTGTGTGTGTGTGTGTGTGTGTGTGTGGCTGGGGGTGGAACCCAGGACCTTGCATGTGCTAAGCAGGGGCTCCGATTGAGCTAGATCCAAGCCCCTAGGTAAATTATTTATGTGAGTTTATTTTAAACTCCAACTCCTAAAAGACAGCTCCTCTTAACATTTGGATATATTTTCTTCCAGCCTTTTTTCATATATTTGTTTGTTTGGGCTGTGTGTGTGTGTGTGAGTGTGTGTGTGTGTTTACGCATGCCTGCACACTCATGAACACGCGCATTTAGATTTGCAGTCTTTTTATAGACACACTTTCATATCCTTTTACCTGCTATTATTATAAAAACTTTTCCATATTATTACAGTCTTTATGAACATAATTTAAGTAGCATCAGGTAAGGCATCTCATAATTTATTTAACTAATACCAGACTATAGAACATTATCTATTATATGTGTGTGTTTCTATTATAAATGACACTCCACTAAACATCTTTAGAAATAATTACTTTTTTCCATATTTGGTATTATTTATTTAAAACTGAATCATAAAGTAATAATTTCTGATTTTAAAATATGAGTCATTTAAAGTTTTTGACAGATACTGCTAAATTACTTTTCTCGAGAGCTTTCCCAATTACTCTTTCAGCCAGCTTTGTTTAATCACACTGTTGGGAGCATTTAATATGATCCTTTCTGTTGAATCTTTCTTACTTTGAGAAGTAAAATGATTGTTTTTCATTTTTAATTAGTAGCAAAGGCAAGCCTTTTCCTGGTGTCTGTAACTCAATTATATTTTCTAGGAGGGTGATTTTTATTTCATTTTTTTTCTTGACTAGCAGTTGGACCATGGAGTCCATTCTTTGTTTTGAATAAACCAGTGTTCATTTATATTGATGGTTCTGAACTGATAGGTAACTAATACTAGAAACATTTTAGCCAAGCTGTTGAGTTGCTGTCTCTGGCCTTGGCAGCTGTTATGCCTTTCTGGTTTGTGTACTCTTTTCTGTGATCTTCATACCCACTCTCAGTGTACAGATTATACACCCAGGTGTGTGGCCAATTGCCAAAGGGTGATTCCTGATACTGTAATTAAAAATATATAATCCAATAAGTAGACTTCCTTGAACATGTTTACTGTAGAGTACTCTTCTGTGTACAAATTGTGTTGTGATTCTACTACTTTTCCAAACCTTCAGGAAAGAGTTGGTGGTGTGGCTCAGTGGTAGAGAGCTTGCCTAACGAGTGCATGACCCTAGGTTCCATCGTCGGCACTGCAACAAACAACAAACAAACAAAATTTAAAAGAAGTAAAGTTGCATACAAACTTCCAGGGAAACTTAGTAGTTTCAAAACTACTAGATAACTCACAAATCTCTACATGTTTTTAGCCATGCCAACAAATGTGACAGTCAGTAAATATTTATTGGCTTTGTATTTAGGTTAGTTAAGAGGGGCTGAAGGAAATGGGGCAGCATGGGCTACAGATGACGTGATAAACACAGAGCTAAGAATATACAGTACGTGGAGATTCCTACAAAGACACAGCACGGAGTAAAGAGCTCCAGAAACAGAGCCATGGACTCAAACATAAATCCAGAGGGATAAAGAGACACGGAGGAACATAACATCACAGTGTCATTTTCTAGATTTAGAATTTTGCCACTAAAGACTCAAAATGTTGCATTTTTGCAGTTGTGGGTGTGAGTGATGACACTGCCATTTTCAGTTGGCAAAGAATTTGCTCCCTTGTCTAGGTGGAATTTGTCAAGGATCAAAGCCTCTTTGGATCTGGCTTATACAGCCCATCAACCTGATGGAATTGATCTCTCCTATTAGTGGTGACTTCACCTTTTAACTTGGGATTCAGATATGAGTGATGGGACAGTTTGGGACTATGTCCAGAACTTGGGATTACAGAGTATATTTAAACACATGTATGTACACACATGATATTTCAGCTAGAGTATAATATTGAGACATGTTTAATTTGTAAGAAATCTCTGTAAAAAGCTAGTATACCATAGACCAAGTAGCTTATTTTCAACAATTTGACAGTGCAGGCATTGATTTAAATACTCCAGAGGAATTAATAATTAATAACACCCTTAAAATAACTCTTAAAAATTTCAGGTACTCAAGTGACCTTCAGAAGAGGAAGGCTTTTTGTTTTCTGACAGGTGCCCAAACTTACAGTACAGATTAAAGGAAACCAGTAAACTTTAGATATGAGGCAGACACGTTGAGGAGCTGACAGTATGCTGTCCATATTTTGAGGCTTGTTTTGATTCTTTGTCCAGGTAGAAGACTGCATTGAAACTTTAATTTTTCATTGAAAAAAGGTTTGTATTACATTTACAATTAAAAGGACATTTGGATCAGAAAACCGGGGACTGAAACATTTAAAAACACACTCGTGGTCAAGTGGGCACAGTGACATTAAAATGAGTTTTGTCACACATCGCACTTTGAATACAAATGCATTCTGTTGGGCCCACTAGAGGAAGTTCTTTGCAAAATGAGCCAGTCTTTGTTCTTCTCAGCTGAGCTAATTGCCTTGTCTAAGGTCTTTCATGCCACCTCCAATATTTATTGAGGATGTCTACATGCTGGATAGTCTCCCAGGTGCTGGGGATAAAGCAGAAAAGGACAGAAGCAAGGGTCCTGGCCCCCACAGAGCTGATAGACTAGTGAGGGCATCACAGGAAGTAGCCAATGAGCCAACCAAATACTTGCCTACCTACAAAATGCTGCTAGTGATAAGTAACCTGTGAAAAACAAAATAGGATGGAGTGATAGAACAGAGTCATGGAATGCCTCTTCCTTGGAAATGTGATGTGAGCTGAGATCTATAGTGCTAGCCATGTAATATTAGGGGGAAGAACATTACAGCAGATTGGGACATTTATTGCATAGCTCTTAGGATAGTAACAACATTTTTGTGTTTAAAGAACAGAAGGAAGATCAGTGTGGCTGGAGGGTGATGAACAAGGGGTAGTAAGGCAAAATAAGTAGGTAAGAGTGGGGTGATATGGGGCCTTGTGCATTAAGTAGTGGGATGGGATCTCCTGTTTGTAGCAGAGATTATTGGAAGATTTGAAACAAGGGAGTGTCTTGAGTTTGAGTTTGACTTTTTTTTTGGCCCAGGGATCGAACTCAGGGCCTTGTGCTTGCTGGGCAAGTGTTCTAACCACTGAGCTAAATCCTCAGCCCTGGCTTTGTTTTAAATGCTACTCTGTTATGTGAATTGAAATCTTAGAAAGGCAAATTGAAATCTTAGAAAGGCAAATTAGGCCCAAAAGAGAGACGGTATCATCTTAGACCAAGGTGGCGATAATAGGGGTACTATGAAATGGTTGTATTCGGGTAGAGATGACTTGTGTATTAATCGGAGGGCAGAACAGTCAGAGGGAAAAAAAAAAGAACCAAGGACCATTATTGAATTTTATCCTGAAGAACTAAGTAAATTGTGGTACCATTACTGAGATAGAAAAGCCTAGAAAGGAATTGTTTTGGGAGAGGGGACTCAAGTATTCTGCTTGGGCCATGGTAAGTGTGAGATTATTATTGCTCAGCTAAAGACACAAATAGGCAGTTTATCTATTGAGCTTGAAGCTTTAAGGCCATGGAATTGGATGAGATCATCTGCGATTTTGAAAAAAAGAAAGAGGCTTGAGAACTGAGTCCTGGTGTTGACTAGCCTTTAGAGATTGGGAAGAGAACAAAGATCCAAAAAGGAGTCTGAGGAGGTCACCAGTTAGAAAGGAAGAAAGGAGAAGTGTGTGGCATAGAAACAAAGTGACAATAGTGGGCCAAGGAGGGCATGACCACAAGCTGCTAAGAGAACAAGTAGTTTAAGGGCAAAGATTGCTCCAAGGTTAGATTTCGCAACATGAAAACCACTACTGTCTTTGGCAAGAGCACTCAGAATGGTTGGGATAAAGCTTGACCGCAGGGAGATGGGGAAATAGAGGCAGCATATTCAGATAACTCTTTTTAAAAATGAGATTTACTTTTTTAAAAATTAAAAGAAATTTCAGCTCTGAGGATGGAACCCAGACCCTCTGGATGACAGGCAAGTGCTCTACCACCGGGCTATACTCCCAGCCCTTACTACTCTGGAGGAAGTACTGTGAAAGGATTCAGAGGGGACGGGGTATAGCTAAGAGGAGATGTAGGGCTAAAGTTAGGTTTGTTGGAGATGAAGGATACCAATTCAGGATCAGGGGCTGCTGGTAACGATCCAGGAGAGGAGAAATTGATGATTCAGGAGATAAAGTATATGATTAGAAGATCAAAACCATGGAGGGAATAGGCTCCAAAGAGAGGGGGTTAGGTTTGCTTCCTTAGAGAAAGGACACTTCACTTGTTATCAGAGGTAAATCAGTGTATACAGGCACAGAGGTAAAGGTGTATAGGTAGCTTTATTTTGAAAAGGTAAATGAATTCTTTCATTTTCTTCATAAAAATGAGACAGAATGTCCTAGTCTGTTTTGTGTGGCTATAATGAAATATCTGAGGTATTTTCTGAAGTGAAGAGGTTTATTTAGATCTCAATTCCAGTGGCTAAGAGATCCGAACAACGTGGCGTCAGCATCCTGGTGAGGGCCCTCTTGGCTGCATCACAACATGGCAAAAAAGCAGAAAGGGAACAGACTGGGTGCAAAAGGGATCATGTGATGAGACAGGAAGCAAGAAATGGGAGGCACTAGGCACACTTTTTAATAACAGCCCACTCTTCTGGGAACTAATCCACTCCTACCAGACCTCACATTTTCCTCAAAACCAGTATTTATCCATTCTTGAATGTGCAGCCCCCCTGATGTAATTAGCTTCCACTAAGCCTAGACTCCACCTTCTACAGGTTCCACCATTTCAGTACTGCCACACTGGGGACCAAGCTTCCAGCACATGAATCTCTAGGGGACAAACCATATCCAAACCACAACACAGGGTTATTAACTGAAGAGAGGTGGGATGGGTTGACATCAGGTAGGAAATTTAAGAAGAAAAGGTATAGAGCAGCAATTTTAGACAGTAGGAAATTATACAGTAGAGTTCAAAAATACTATTCATTTTATTGCAAGAAGATATTTGTGAAATACAATGGCCTTAATTTCAGAAAAAAATATGCTACAATAGTCTTTATAATGACATTTAAGCAAAAAATAAGATAAAAAAGGATGATCAAAATACACAGTGAATGTTTAAATTTAAAAAATTCTTACAGTAAAAGATGCATTACCATTACCCCCTCCCCCCAAAATACTTCCCCTCATGTTAAACAGACTTATCCCATTGCTCTTGCCAGTGTGTGAAGCAGTTCTGGAAGTCCTTTCATGAGTGTTTTTACAAGGTGTGATCAAAAATTTGGTAAATGCTACCGCCGAGTGACATCCGATGGGCAGGAAGGTTTGTAAAAACATTATGGTGTGTTCTCATCTACTTTATTCATTGGATCTAGAACTATGTGACTTCTGGATCTTCCCCAAATTCAAAATGACAATGAAAGATAAGTACTTTCAATCAATTCAAGACACCAAGGCAGCCATGACAGTGGAACTAAAGACACAAAAGAGGATTTCCAGAACTGTTTCACACACTGGCAAGAACAATGTGATAAGTGTGTTTGAAGTGAGGGAGGATATCTTCAGTAGGATTAATGGCAATGTGTCTCTTACTGTAATAAATGTATAAAATTTAAACATTCACCATAGTTTTCGATCACACCGTGTACTGCCTAGATTGCTCCCAGTCCATGATTAAAATGTTATCAACAGAAAAAAAATGTAACTTTACCTCTCCTCTGCTGCAGTTGGTGGACATTCATTCAATCCATGATTCAAGCTATCCATTTGTTTTACTATGGGTGAAAAAGGGGATGGTTTTAGAGCTAGTCATTTATGTGTGCGTGTGACGCACAGTTTGAGGAAATATTAAAACCTAGTAGGTGAAGACAATATTTGTAAGACTTGATCTACAGATAAATCATCTATATTGAATCAAAGGATGATAAAAGATACTGTGCTGGGCTGGGGATGTAGTTCAGCGATAGAGCATTTGCTTAGCATGTGTGGGGCCCTGGGTTCAATTTCCAGCTCTGTCAAAAAAAAAATCATATAAAAAGTCCTAAATTGTCAGTAAACATTTGTAGGGAGATGAAAGTGCAGTAGAGGAATCATTAATTCCTAAGCATGGATTGCTGATCACAAGACAGCAACATCAGGCCGGATATATGCAGGTAATCTTGCATACGTCATTTTCTTTTTACCACTACTTGCTAAGGTAGGGAAAAACCTTTTCACTCTTTATAAATTGAGATTTCAAGAAGATCTGTAAATTCAGATTTAAAGAAGGGAGTAGATCTGATCACCTACTCAGTGGCAGTCCCGGAATGTGAAAGATGTCTAATTTTTTATAAAGTCATTAAAATTTCCTTTTTGAAGTCATACGAAGCCAATTTAACAGGCGATATTAATTCAAACAATTGGATTGGAAGGGATCAGGGCCCCGGCTCACTGTGACATCTAGGAATTCTGACTAAGAGCACTTAGATTTATTTTTAATGTGGGACAACTGAGAAGATGTCCTAAAGTGAGTGGGGAAACTGGGTCTCAGGTATAGACACCCCTGGAATAATTTCCCCAGACAGCAATAGATATTTTATTTTTATCCAAATCTTTGCGGTAGTGCTAATTTTTTATATGTCAGTTCCTCTTCTGATACTGACCCTGACGACCGATTCCAGGACCTCTCACTGAGATCTAGAATTAGCATTATTTTGTAAAGTATACTTTGCCCTGAAAAGGATCAGGCCTAATAAAGTGCAAGTAATTTCATCTGAGTTCCATGTGAGGCCTCGTCTTCACAAACACCGTCAGCTTGTTTTGGCTCTCTGTTCAGTCTTTTATCAAATCACCAGCTGGGCTTTGGCCAGACACGGAAAGGTTTTAACCTATCTCAAATCCGTTGCTATAAAATAACAGGAAAAACCTCTTTGCAAAAATAATTGGAGTGAAAAAACTTAAAATTGTAGTACTTCCAAAATAATTCTTGTGGATTAAATACAGACTCTCTCTGAGCTTGTGTCTGGCCTGCTGTGGTTTCCTCCTTACTGTAGGTGATCTAGTAAGGGTGAAGTGTTCACTGCAGTGGAAACCCTCTCTCGGGGCTCCTGGCACATCCTGGGAGCTAGTTAGGACAAGGCGTTTAGAGGATGTGACACCTGAGCTATATTTTGGGTGTGAGGTGGAATTAGGTGAAATTTCAGCAGAACAAAACCTTGGAAACTAAGGTGTGGAAAGTAAACGATGTGGAATATGGAAAGAACTGCAGAGGAGGTGGTTCAGTATTGCCAGAGTGTCGAGTGGGGAGTAGAAGGAGAAAAGGCTAAAGAAATTAGAAGGGGCCGGGTTAAGATGAGATGAGGTACCAGGAAGACCCGTTTTTAGGCTTGAGCTGCTGGGCAGATGATCAGGCCTAAATAATAAGGCAGAAAAACCCCCTGGGAAAATGGGTAGGAGTTAATTATTCATTGGTTTCAGGATGGTCAATGATCCTTACATTGTGAATATCCTGAAAACTAAGGTTTCCTCAGTGGTTGGACAGAGAGCTCTGCTCGAGAACAAGAAGAGTTGCCATCTTTGAAACCGTGCAGGCAATTGACTTGAATCAATGAGGACTCAGGAAATAGTGTCCTCCACTGAAGCCACATCCCCAGGAATGAGATGAGGCCCGAATGGTAACAGTGCAAATGTTCTCAACTAGTATCCCACAAGCTGAGACTCTCACAAGTTTGGGCTGGCTCTCCAGTGTCTCAAAATTTGTTCGAGGTTTCCAAACCATGGCGTGGAATAAGAAATGAAGGCGATCTTGCCACACTCATTATCTATAACCTGAACAAGCCTAAGCAACATAATTTCCAGGGGCTAGCACTGGGGAGGTGGGAAACGGAAGTAACTTACAGTACAGCCACAAATAAGGAAGAACATTCTTTGCGGCCAGATCTACTGTGTCTTTCTTGTGAAAGCAGAGGCCAGGGTGAGACATACCACAGCACTCCAGGAAAATGCTTTTGGGTTGTTAGCCTTGTCCAAGTTCCAATTTTATGTGGTGGTGGTCCCCAAATGGGTAATGGCAAGGGGCTGGAAGGGACCAGCACTTCCTATTTTAAAAGAAAAAAAAAGCATAGTTGGAATTTTAGTAACATGGAACACATAAGAGAAAATAAAGTGAAGGTAGATACAAGTGTGATGCAAAAGCTGTTACAATTGCATTTTAAAACACTAGGATTTCAGCAAGATCTTTTATCAGAATTAAAATCGTTGAACTAGGCTGGTTTGGTGGTGCATACGTGTAATCCCAACACACTGAGAGGCTAAGGCTGGAAGATCACAAGGAACCCAGCCAGAAGACCATGGATTCAATCTCTAGTCCACAAAGGAAAATTAAACAATTTAAAAAATATCATGTGGAGTTTTGTTTTGGTTTTTGTTATTGTTTGATTTTGCGATTTCAAGGGCAGATTCCTGAACCCTAGATCAGTTTGCTGACTCCCTGGTGATGGAGGACAGAGTGTATCTCCTTGAATCCAGGCTTTTGCTAGCAAGACAGACTTCAGAGGTGAGGCTGCTCAAGCAAGGATGGTTAGCTCCCAGGTACTACCCCTGGGACTTAACCCCCTTTTAATATTCCCCCAGGACACTTGCTGGGGCAGCTATGCTTCTACTTTTGCCTCGTGGCCTTTTGTGGATCTGTTTAGAATTTGTATACAAGGTCTGTTCTAGTTGAGTCAGTAAAGTAAAATTCTCATGGATTCTAACTGTTGGTGTTAGAACTTCCAGGAGTCCTTGTTTTTCTACTCTAATGACAGTTACCTATTGTGGTAGTTTTGTATCACTTTCTTGTCTTGGCAGGAGGGTGGCACCCAATCCTCAGTGACAATCGAAGAACAGTAGTAGCTTTTGCATTGCTGCCCTGATCCCACTTCCATCCCTGGGTAATGCTCCTGGTTGTACATGTTGTTCAGCACGTGTGTGCATGCATGTGTTTTTGTGCATGTGTCTCTGCACAAATGCTTACACTAATGTGCTAGACATTGAGCATAAGTCTGCACAGTTTATGTGGCTCAAGGTTTACACACTGTTGGGCTGGGACTACACAGTCTTAACCTGAGTCTTTCAAGTTAGATTTTAAAAAGAAGAACCTGCTTGGCCTGTGATTATGGGGTTGAGTGTTTTAATGCCAGGACATCATGATGCCTCTTGCCTTTTTTGACTTCTGCTTGAAAGTGGTTGCTGAGGCCTGAAAGGACAGATTTTCCCACACACGTTTCTGAAGGGCCTGTTCCCAGTGAAGTCCACATTCCTGACTCACCGCTGGGTTTCTAGTCCACCTGGTCTGGGTGCCCAGAGACCCAGAGCACCTGAGCTGGCAACACAGAACCTCTTGTGTCTGCGTGTGTCACACCTTTCTGGAGACTGATGCCAAGGTGTTTCGTGATTAGGTGAATAGTTACACAAATGTCATTGACGATCCTTTAGTTTTAGAGTTTAATGAGAGATTTATACATCAGACATTCTAAAAATGCTATGGAGTTTATATCAAGCAGAGTGTGTATAATCCTGGCCATGGTTAATTTCTTAATGCACATCTCAGAAAGCTTTGTTCCTCTGAGGATCTAGATTATCCATACAGCCTCATTATTATTTACTGCTCTGTGCTGAATGTCGGAAGACTTTCCCTTTTAGTTTTCTGTTTACAGTTCCGAGGCTGGAACTCTGATCCTGAGGCTTTGTTGCTATGAGCCTCACTCAACTGCTTATGTAACACCTGATGGGGTCAATACCCTGTTCCCTGAGCCCAACAGGTCAGCTGAAGTAGGACTTATAGAAATTCCCTCTGATCCTTCACCCCCAACTGACAGCCCAGCACTCCTGACAGCATAAGAAATGCCAGCCTAAACCGGCTAACCAGGATTTTCATCACCATCTTATTCCCGCCCAAGTGCAGTGAACAGCAAAGTTAGCCTCACATGGAAGACAAGGGTTCCTGGGTGTCTTCCAGGGCTGCTGTAACAAACTAGCACAAACCCGTGGGTTGAAACAACACAAATGTATCATCTCACAGTTCCTGAGGCCAGAAGTTCAAGACCAAGGTGTTGCTAGGGCTGCCTCCTTCTGAGTGCTGTGAAGAGAGCCCGTCCACATCCCTTCCCCAAGTTCTGGTGATTTGCTGGCAATCTTTGGGACTCCTTGGCTTGCAGTGCCATCACTCCAACATCTGCCTCCATCTTCAAGTGGTATTCTCCCTGCATGCGTGTCTCTGTGTCCACATTTCTCCTTTCTGTAAGGACATCAGTTAGATTGGATTAGAGTCTATCCTAATGACCTTATTTTAAAGTTGACAATCTTTTTCAAGATTATCTCCAAGTAAGATCACATTTTCAAGTTCTGGGGGATTTGGATTTATCATATGAGTTGAAGGGAGCATAATTCATCCCATAACATCATGCTACCCAAATTTGCTCCTCTGGTGTCCCTCTGCTCCTTGGAGGTGACAGCGCACTCTCCCCTCCTCTGGGTTTGGGTGGAAGGCATGGCCCTCAGGCCGTCCAGAGCCGTGGACTCTCCCTTCTTTGGTCTGCCTTTGCCTGGGTGATTCAGCCACACCATGTGCTGTGAAAGAAGAAAGAGGGGAACTTCCTGTCCCTTTTTTTTGTAGAATTCTCTCTCTTTCTCATGTCATCATTTTCTGCTTCTCTATAACTCAGCTACACCAAGTATACTTCCGGCCTCCCCAGGAAGCTGTCTTCCCAGATATGGTCACGTGTCATTCAACAATGGGGACATGTTCTAGGAAGTGTGTTGTTAGGTAATTTAATCATTTTGTTACTGAACTCAGTTTCAGACGCTCCAGACAGGAAATCCAGTGCCTGAGAGATGATTATTGGGGAGAAAGAAAGTAGGGTGCTAGCAATCTGGCAAGAGGCAGACTAATGTCTCCATTACCACCTTCCACTTACTTCTTTGGGCCAGTGGAGGATGTTTATGTGAGGATCAGGTTAGGTAGGGGCTACATGTAAAAACTCAGCATTTCCCCAAGATTTTGAGCCTGACAGTCTGACTCCATGCACAGATGGTGAATTTCTCATCATGGCATTTTTTTTTTTTTATCTTAAGGGCAGGACATTCCAGTTTTAGGAGAGCCAGTTCCTAGAGTCAGCTCAGAAAAACAACCAAGACCACAAGAATGTGGCGTGAAGGCTATAGCCTGAGAATGTGAAAGGGAACCTGAATAAAGAAAGATGGAGTCACTGATGCTAACAGTCTGTTACAGTTGCATGAACATCATAGTGTGTCTAACACAAACTAAGCTGCTGCACTGTCACTAGACAGTATACTCTGTGGGACCATGGTCATATACACGCTCTGTTGTTGACTAAAGTATCATAATGTGTATCGTGACTGAACCTTGGAGTCACTCTCTTCCCTTCCCGTGCGTTGCCTCTTTCATTAGGCTTTGTTCTTTTCAAGAAGCAAGTCATGTTTTGGACATCAATTCCCTGGTAGGACATGGCTTCAGGGCAATGACCTTGTCAACAGCGAGTTGTTGGGGAAAACAAAGAGGATTTCGTTTTGAGAGGAAGGTTCTTGGGCAAATCCACCGCTGAGTTTAGCCACATTGAACAAACTGACCAGTTGCTTTAGGTGTGTCTCCCAAAATGTGTAAGGAGGAATTTCTGTCCTTGAGAAAAATCACTTCTATCCCCTGTGCCCCAATAAGTAATAAAGACTAAGAAATTATGTAAATAGAATATATAGTGTCTCCTGGTAGAATTAGGTGATACTTTAAGGCTCTGACAAGTCCAGTTGAACAGGAAATTTAACCCCCCCCGACTTTCCTTATGAAAACTTTCAAAGATGTATACAGTGAAGACTCATATGCTTACCACTTAGATTCTATAATTCACGTTTTTGCTACATTTTCATTATTGCATGTAACCATTTATCATCCCTCGCTCCATCTATCAACCTCTCTTATTTTCAGATGCAATTTGAAATAAATCATGGACATCATGATATTTCAGCCCTGATTATTTTAGCACACACACACACACACACACACACACACACACACTGATCCCTAACCAGCTTTAAATCAGCATTTCCTCATTCCCTATGAGCACAAAAATTGCATATTTTTATTTACTTCTGTTGATGTCACCCAAATTTCAAGCTCCACCTGACAGAGTTTTTGGGGTGATGCAGTCGCCATCTATGTAATGAGATCTCAGCTTGAATGAAATCACCATCCTGTCTCATTTAGTTTAATCACAGACCGCAGGGGGCCTAATTTAATTGCATTATTTTATGAAGGGTAAAGTGAGGCCCAGAAAAGTGACAGCTAGAGCCAGGCTGTGTTTTCCTGCCACTGTAGTCCTTGCACACTGTTGACAGCTGCGGTCTTGGTTTTCCAGGTGTGTTTCAAGTAAACCTCCTGGAGATGTAGACCTCCGACCTGCTTCATGCCGTTTGTGATAGCCAGTTTTTTTCAGAGTGGGATCTGGGGCCCGGGTGATCGTCAAGGCCCGGTAACTCTTCAGTTTTACGTTCTGCCTCAAAGAACTTCGTGATTCTAAAAATTGTTTTGGTAATCCATAGTAGGGCTGCTGTGTGGCCAGAAGATATTTCATCTTCAGATCACTGTCAAGGAAGCTCACAGCATCGTGTGATCATCTTCTATACTTAGAAACCGGTTTTGGGGTGGGGTGTGTGGCTCAGTGGTAGAAGCCTTGTCTAGTAGAATCGAGGCCTTGGGTTTGATCCCCAGCAATGGGGCGAGTGGGGCAGAAAAAAACAGTTTTCTTAAAAGTGAGTGTGTTTATTTATTCGTTCATAGTTCATCTAGTTCCCAAGAGGATTTGAGGCAGGTGATTTAAGAGTTATAGACTAGTTTTAAAAATGAATTAAAAAAAAGAATAGTACAGCATACAAACTTGAAAAAGACAAAGCTGTGATTTCTGGGTTTGCTTCCTTTATTCACAGAGACCATGTTGAGGTAAAGCAAAAACCAATTTTGTCGATCGCGATTACAGCACACAAAAGATATTCCACTCCTTTCTAACAACAAAGGGTAAAGACAAAAGCTTGGATACGAAACAAGACTCATTACGATTGCTGACATTTTAGAAAAATGCAGTCATTTGCGTATAAACTGTGATGAAGAAACAATTTTTATGATTTTAGACATATTCTGAAAGGCCTCAAAGTGGCTGCATCTAGAGAAAGGTTTCTATGGCAACTTATGAGGCTTGATTTTTTTTTTTTTATCCTTTACAAGAGCATAAATCATCCCACGGCCCGAGGCTTCGGTAAAGGTCTCCTTTGTTTTACAAGGGATTGCCATTTGTTTTTGTGTTGTATATTTTGACCGTCTTAGAGAAAATAGAGCAAAGGTTACGAAGAATGTCTGGAGTCTGTTTTTTTCATTTTGGGGGACAAGATGCGAATAACGTTATTCTAGGCTTTCTCAATGATCAAAGCGATGGCACATATGTCCTATCATCTATGTGTCATCTATGTCCTGTGTTGTTTCGTTTTCCCCAAAATCGTGATGGTGTGTTCCCAGGGAAGAGAAGTCGGCCTGAATTCAGGAGGTCAAAGCTGCTGTAATATGTAGTAGCCAAGCCGCCCAGAGAGCACTGCCTGCCCCATATACAACTGGGTTTCCCTCAATTGTCAGGTCCCTGGGCTTTGCGCACTGACAGTCTCCAGGAGGATTGCAAGTTCGAGCCTAGCCTGGGAAATTTAGTGAGACCCTGTATCAAAAAAAATTAGAAAAGGGCCTTGGTGTAGCTCAGCATAGAGACCTTTTTCAGTATTCTTCAATACTGAAAAAAATCTTCTTTCCAAGAAAGTTGATAAGGAAAAATTTCTGATTTCAAAATTCTGCATGCTTCTAGAATTTGTTTTAACAACACAAGCCATTTCAGGTTATTGGAGGTAATGTGGCTACTGAAAACCACATAGGATGCAGAAATGAAACTAGCTACTTGCTGTGTAACTCAGAGCAAGCCCTTGAATCTCAGAACCTCTGTTTCCTATCTGAGAAATGGGCACGATGATGGCAACCTTACAGGGTTTTGTTAAGGACTGAATGTGTATGAGTATTGGAAACTGCAGTGCTGTGCAAATGTGAGGTGGTCACTGTTATGGGTTGGCTGGCTTTCTTTCCCTTTAATAAAGTAATGGTAGCCATTACTAATACTCAGTGTGACTAGAGGAAATCAGTTTTAGTGTGTCTAAATATTACAGTTTCTTGTATTGTATGAAAACACTTAGACACTGCTGTAGCCATTTATCTGTTTATTGGAAAGTAATTAAGTGCCATCTTTGTTGAAGGGTATTAAATGCATTTATTCAGCAAACATTTAAGTGCCAATGGTGTCCTAGCATTGAGTACAGAAATAATAGATAATTAAAATCTTACCAATCAGGAAATAAGTTTCTGAGCTTCAATCACTGACTGATGCAGCAAGCCAAGCCATTTGTCCTCCTGTGGGCTACCCTCACCTGAAGGGAATGTCACCTGCCAAGGATGCATGCCTTCTTGTAAGTTCCCCAGTTACAAAGCCCCGATGCTTCCCTGTTGAGTGTGTTCTGCTGTCAGATTGCCGGATTTGAATACTGGCTCTGCCACTTGCTAGCTGTGTGATCTTGAATATATTACTTGGTCTCTCTGTGCATCATTTTCTGCATCCGCCCACCCCATAGACTTGCTGGGAGAACAGGCAAATTCTTCCATGTGAAACACTTAGAAGAGGAGCTGGCACACAGTTGGTGCCTAAAATGTTGGTCGTTTCAACGGTGGCTTTACCAGCCGAGGATCTCCTGTGCATCTCGGTTAACACCTGAATTTCTACAGATGCCATTTTCCTTCAGTGAATTTGACTTCAGGCTGGGGATGTTTTTCTTCTTACTCCAGACTTTTTTGTGTGTATTTGTTTTAAGTAACTAAAAAAGTGTTCACTTCGGAGACATCAAAGAATTCCAGTTCTTTGATCCGAAGGTCATTTGGTGGTGTCTGGAATTTCCTCATAAAACTGTTGCTGTGTCAGAAGTGACAGAGGTGGGGAGGGCTATTTGCATATTCTCGGCTTTTGTAGGTCCGGAGGGAACGCTTGTATCGTTTACCAATGCGAGGACGTTAGAGATGCCTGGCGGTACAGTGAGTTTCATTGTCAGTTTTGGTTACAATGGTCCTCTCCACTCTTCCTGGTAACTTTAAAATGGGAAAAAATCCTTCTGGATTACTGAAGTACTGACGCTTTGTAGTGTTTTTAAGACAATTCACTTTGCATTGGAAAGTATTTAAAATATTTGTTAAATATCACATTTCCATAGGAAGGACATGAAACAGATTGACAAAGCAAAAAATGAGGCAAGCGGCGATTTGGATTTTCCTTTCCTCTCCTGTCTTAATGCCTCTGCTGCTCTGAGGACACTTGTCTCCTCCACTGGAGATGTTCTAGACTTCTCCAGCAGATCACTCAGGCCATTTTCCACAGCACAAAACTGGAAACACACAGTCATGCTGCATAACGCTGATTTCTAGGTGTTTACAATAATATCTAATTGATACAGATATCACTTTGATGAAACTTTTTCCAAGTAAGTGACTCAGGAAGAGAGATGCACTATTTTTATAATTCCATGACATTAGATATTAATCTACTATTATTCGTAAGCTGTGCTGTAGCTATTCATCTGAGGGCCTGCTGGGGGCACAAAGGCACTGCTGCTTATTTTCTTGTGAAGTAGTAACTGATCTTTCATATTAAGTTTAAGTTTCATTAGCTTTTGAGAAGTACAGAGTGACTAGAAGTGTGCTCCTGAATTGTTTGCACAAGTTAAATATCTAAAAGAAAATTTTTTTTGCCATTTTTATTTCTTCATCTGAGAAATGTTTATTCATTTCAGATGCTCATTTTTGGATTGGGTCTTTAAATTTGGGAGGTTTGATTTTTTTGAATTCTTTGTATATTCTAGATGTTAGACCTTTGTCTGAAGGACAGCTGGCAAAAATTTTTTCCCAGTCTGTGGCTTTTCGTCCTGCTCCATTGGTGATTTCTTTTGCTGTGCAAAAGCCTTTTAATAGGATGTGGTCCCAAGCACAGATTCTTTGTATTATTTCCTGTGGAGCTTGGGCGCTGTTCATAAATTTTTTTCCTACCTCTATGCCTTCGAGAGTTCTTCCTATTCTATTCTCCAGTAGGTTTAGTGTTTCTGTTTTAATGTTTAGATCTTTGACCCACTTCGATTTTACTTTAGTACATGGTGAGACACATGTATCTAGTTTTAGTTTTCGTGCCCAACAACTAATGAATGGCTAAAGAAGATGTGGTTTTTCTACACACTGGAGTACTACACCACCATAAAAAAGGATAAACTAGAGACATTTGTAGGTAAATGGCTGTACCTTGAGAACATACTCTTAAGTGAAATAAATCAGACACTCCTGAGTACACAGTGAATTGTTTCTGATATGAGGAGCCATAAGTGTAATAAGGACAAAAGGTGTAATAGATATTATATAAAAGGAAGATAATATTCAAAAGAGAGGAGAACTAGAAAGGGAGAATGACAAAAGAAGGAAGGGAAAAGGGGAAGAAAGGGGAAAGGGAAAAAATGGAAAAATATAAATAAACCTGCTGTAAATAGGGAAGGGGGAGCAGAAGGGAGGGCTGGGGAAGAGGGGGGAAAACCAAGATGCATCATGTACAGGTACAAAATGACAGGTAAAAAAATTTTATTTTAAGATACTTGCGGTTGGATATAGAGAATGTTTTAAGACACTTTGCAAGGATTGGTGTATAGAATTATTATTGTATTTTTAATTTTTCCTTGCTGGTCCAAGGGTGGTGGCTAAGAGTTCTTTGCATGTGAACTCTGACCCTGCTACTTACTAATTGTGCAAACTGCAGCAAGTTCCTGAATGTCTCTAAGTTGCCACTGTTTTCCTTCTAAGAGGGACAAGAAAAAAAAAAGAATAGAAGGAAAAAATGGGAACAAAGCTTTTGTAAATAAGGAGGGAGGAGGGGTTGAAGGGGGGGAGGGGAACGGAAAAAAGAAGCAGCAAGATATATCGTGTAGGGGTACAAATTCCCTGCAATGAATGTTATCATTACGTACCATTAAAATAAAATTTTAAAAATATAAGATGAGTATAAAAATACTTCTCAACCTGTGGTGAGGATCAGGAGGGGTTTGGGTGTAAAACATTGCACATGGACCCACGTAAGTGCTTTCTGGTGGTTGCTGTTGTTATCATGGCTATTGTCATTTAAAAAAAACTGTTATTATGTCATGAAGGAATTGTATGTTTCAGCTGTGCCAATTACATTGTTTAATGTTTTTAAGGATAATTTCTTTCTGCTAATTTATGATTTTTTGCAATAGTATTTACTGCGCTTGACAGTTCCCAGACTTCTCAGGGAATGTACCATCTTTCATATTTTAGTTTCTATGGCAAAACATATTAAAAGTTTCAAACCCTCAACAGAGGAGGGACCACTTGGGGAAAACCCTTTGGTAAACTGGGAGGCTCTGGAGCACTCATTGTTTGCATATTCTCTGAGCAGTCAAATCCTTAATCCTTTTATCAGCCGTCCCTGAACGATCTCCTGACAGCTACCTCTTCTTGGCAGTCTTAATTGCCGCCTAACCAGACTCTAGCTCCTAACATTTAGGTGCCCCAAATTCCCTTCTAAAATCCAGTGACTTTGCCCAGCCACCAAGACGTGGGCCAATTGTTTTTCAAATTAGTTTTTGTCAGTAGATGCCCAGCAAGCTTTCAGATCAACACTCCCATGAGTAAGAGTGAGAGAAATGGCAAAGTATTCATTTCCAACAACACACTTTTGTTTGCTCTATTTAAAGATATGTTTGTGATTTTCTGTTTAGAACGTTTTATTTAAGGCACACGAGCAGAGAGAACTCCATTCAGTGGTCTGATAAGCCCCTGGTTTGTTTTAATAACTATTTATGCGTCATATCAGACATCAGTAGATAACCGCGCTTACTGATAGACGGTGCTTTTGTGGCATCTAGGATACTAGTGCATGTGAGCGATGTTGTTTCCGTTTCAGCCTTTTGTTTAAGCCTCAGCCTGCTCCTGCAGTTCATCTGAACTCACTGATAACAGCCGTTACTATGGCTGCATGTTATTTCATTTATTGGATTGATGCTTGATAAGAGAAATGTCATTAAATTGTCTGCAGTTCAGAATTTAAGCAGAGTAGTTTTTCTTACGAAGGTAAAATTAGGAAACTGGAGTTAGAAGTCCAAGCCCTGTATTCCTAAATCTAGGTTGTGCAATGCGTGTGCGTGAGTGTGTGTGTGTGTGTGTGTGTGTGTGTGTGTGTGTGTGTACACCGTGTGCAAGTGTGGACTTTTGGGATCATTACCCTGCTACCAACTGGAAACCTTGGCCCTGCCCTTGGGGACAGGGAGGGGAAGATGTGTTCATTCAGCTAATGAAATGTCAAATCAACCGCTCTGAAAAATGGGGTTCCTCTTTTAAGGTCTTCGACAGATGGTGACTGAAGCCTTGACTCATTGTGCCTTTTCACGTGAGCTCCTATTGTAATGGATTCTTATTAACCCGCAGGACCAAGTGTATCTTCAAAACGTGGTGATCAGATAAAGTAAAAAATAGCATTTGAAATGTAATTTCTCCCTGGAACAAACACGGGGAGATGTGAAGCCCCGTGGAAGCCAGTCAGTGGCAGGGCGGGGGCTGCCAATACAGACACTGGAGCGGAAATGGCTTTGCTACCTACTTTGTGTGTGACCATGAACACTTATTTCTGCTTCAGTTTCCTCTGCCACAGAATAGAACTGCCAGTAGTACCTAATCTTTTTGGATTGCTGTAATAATTCATTGCATTCATTAATATCATAATTTTGTTTGTTTTTTTACACTACTGGAGGTGGAAGGCAGGGCCCTGGGCATTCTAGGCAAGCACTCTACCACTGAATTATATCTGCAGCCCAAATTAATATGCTAAGACACTTAGAACAGTGGTTTAAATATAGTGACCATTATACAAATATCAGCCAATTTTCTAGGAATCTTGTTTTTCTTTTTGCACTAGTAAGGTCTAAGAGTCACATAATTCTTATTTCTGAAGGACAGCATAGAAGCTGTTTTCTTTATCTGTGAGGTACAATAACATCTCATCATTTCCTTAATTTTGTTCGATTGCATAAAGCAAATGAGTGAGGTAATTGAACCTGAGCAAATTCAATTCTTTGTAAGAGCACCAGAGATCTGTTCACAAAGAAAGTTCTTGCTAAATCCCAGATGAGTGATTTCGTTATTTAAAATATTTTGTGTTTTGGTGCCTTGCACATGCCTGGCACGTGCTCTGCCACTGAGCTACACCCCTGGTCCAAGAGTGGTTTGAAAATGCAGGATTTTAAGAGCTCTAACATCAAAAAGTACATCTAGGATGTGTTAGTACCAAAAGGTACGTACACATACTCTAAGCTTTGTGAGAACTTACTGACCTCTACGCTGTAAGGAGTGAAATTTATTGTGTATGTACCTTTCTCTCAATAAAGCTGCATTTTTAAAAAGCTGAACTCATCTCATGGTGGTGAGAATGTTGTAGGTATTCAGTTAAGTATTTTTGACTAAATGAATAATTAAATGGGTGCATGAATGAAGTAATTTCATTCTTCAGTGGTGAAGTACATTGGGGGTTTAGGATACAAAAGTGGTCAATTTTTACGTCTTTGGTTTTGAAACTTTATGTCAATTTCCAAAAGTCCAAATTTAACAGTAAATCTCGAGTTCTTTCATGTCCTTTGAAGACCCACTCTCCCCCAGTTAACTTGTTTTTCGAATTTACCCTGAGAATGACATCAGTGGCTAGCCTTGGCCCTGTGTCTGCTGTGGTGTGTACATTCCCCTCCCTTCCCCCTCTTTTGAACCCATGGCTTTTTGAATATTAAGTAAGTGCTCTACCACTGAGCTGCATCCCTATCCCTTTTTCATTTCGAGAAAGGGTCTCACTAAATTGCCCAGGCTGGCCTTGAACTTGTGATCTTGTGGAGTAGCTGGGCTTATAGGTGTGTGCCTCCGTGTCCGGCTACATTTCTCTTGATTGCAGTGATGTGTTTTCATCTATGTTATCAGACCTGTAATTTAATTGTTAAGGTAGATAATTTGACAGAGTAGCTGAGATGGTTTTTAAGATTTGAAGTAATGAGCTCCCTCTTGTTCTTTCTGGGAATATCAGTTGGCTTTTGAGGCTTAGACTCTGGGCCTCTACTGAGAAAAATTATCCATCTTTAACCTGAACGAAACAGTAGGCCGTGTCTGTGAACCAACATGGACTTTTCACATTGGCAGTTAATGTGAGGAGCTTGTATGGGGTTCTCATAACTCTGTGTGTGGGGGGTACTGGGGATTGAACCCAAGGCATTCGCGCTGACATGCACCTCAAGACCTCTTTTTATTTTGACACTGGGTCTTGCTAAGTGGCTAAATTGCCCAGGCTGGGCTGGAAATTGCAATCCTCCTGCCTCAGCCTTCCAGACTGGGATTACAGATGCATGCTATCACGCCCAACTCCTGTGATACATTTGATCCCGATGTCTTAATATACTTTTCCCCAGGTATGGCAGCAGCCAAACTTCTGCATGACTCCGGCCTGAATGTGGTAGTTCTGGAAGCCCGGGACCGCGTGGGAGGCAGGACTTATACCCTTAGGGTAAGACACTGAGGGTGGGGTGGAAAATGTGGGCCTAAAGCTGATTTTTGTGTTTTGTTTTCTCTGCAAGTTTTCAATTTCATTTGACTCTCTCTGAACATGAAAATTACTCTGAAAAATTCTGTCTCTGTCTCTCTCTGCCTCTCTGTCTCTCTGGCTCTCTCTCTCTCTCTCTGTCTCTCTGGCTCTCTCTCTCTCTCTGTTGTGCTGGGGGTGAAACCCAGGGCGGCTTCCGCTGCGCTATACATCCAGCCCCAGCCTTTCTTATAATTTACCTCCCTTTCAACTCTTTCTTCTCTCCCCTTTTTTTCTTCTTGTATCATAATATTTGGCATGGTAGTTAGGGTGAGGAAAGGGATGGGGAGTGTGTGTGTGTGTGTGTGTGTGTGTGTGTGTGTGTGTGTGTGTATGAAATAAGAATAAAAATATCACAAGTCTTTGTACTTTTAATCTCTAACTTTGATGCTTCTCTGAGCACTAACGCAGTCATTTCAACCATACAAGCTAAACATTTTTGGAGACAGTAGAGAGAGTCTTGGTCTCATTTTATTTTTTAATCTTTTTTTTTTCTTTTTGGTGCCAGGCATCAAACTCAGGGCCTTGGGCTTGCTAGGCAAGCACTCTAACCACTGAGCTGGATCCTCAGCCCCTCATTTATTTATTTTTAATCCATATTATTTTAATCAATAAATCATAATTCTATTAAATTTATAAGGTAGGATATGATACATATATGATATAGAGTGATTACATCAGTCTAATTAACTTATCATCTCTCTTGACAATTTTGTGCTGATACATTTGAAATTTACTCTTAGTTATTTTGAAATGTACAATACATTATTATTGACAAAGATCGCTGTGCTGTGCAATAGTTTTCCAAACTTAATCCTCCTGTCTAGCTGAAACTTTGTGTACTTGGACCAGTAACTCCCCATTCCCTACCCCTCCCTCCCCAGTTTCTGGTACCTGTCATTCTATTTTTATGAGTTCAACATTTTTTTTTAGATTCCACATGCGAGTGAGATCATGCAGTACTTAGCTTTGTTTGTCTAGTTTATTTCACTTAGTGTTATGTTTTCCAGTTCCATCCATGTGGCTCCAAATGACAAAATTTCCTTCTTTATTAATAAGATATTGTTCATTTTTTCTTAATGAACTATTTCTTAATGAACTATTGTTCATTGTGTGTATAAGCCACATTTTCTTCAACCATACAAAATTGTGTTCCTTTATAGGAGGGTGAGTAGGGAGCTAGATTGAAAAAAAAGAAAAAAGGAAGGCCATTTCTGGTGTCCCTAATAGGTATCTTGTTCTGCTTGAACAAGTATTTAGAAATGCTTCTGGTGGGGCTAGGAGTGTGTCTAGGTGGTGGAGTGGTTTGTCTAGCACGCGTGGGGCTCTCTGTCCCATTCCCGCTACTGGGAAAACAAAACAGAGCAGAACAAAAAACAAAAAGATACTGATTCAAAGTATATAGCAAAGTACATAAAATACTATTAAATAAAAAAGCACCATCAAAGATCTAAATTATGACCAGATAGTATATCTTTCAAGCATCTCAGTTAGCAAGCCTTGCAGGAAGTGATCAATTCCTTTCTTGCTTTTTCTCGAGCAGTAAGACCCTCAAAATGAGCCTCAAGTACTGAGTAAAGAGATTCCTGAACAACTAACAAATTCCAGGCAAAGCATTTTGTGATATATTGTTCATGATGGGGTTCAGAAGTCTTTTGCCTATTTAGCAGTCAATCAACTTTGCTTTAAATTTTAAAAAAATTTTAAAAAATTTTATTTTAGTGGTACATTTTAGATATACATAATGATCACATTCATCATAGGAAATTTGTACCCGTACATGATATATCTTGATTCTTCTTTCTCCCCCCCATTCCCATCTCCTCCCTTCAACCCCTCTTCTCCTTCTTATTTATAAAAGTTTTGTTTCCATCTTTTTCTTGACTCTCTGTTCCTTCCCCCGACCCCTCCCTTGTTCCCTTTCCATTTGAACAATTTCTTCCCTTTCCCAATATAATACATTTTAGTCCTTATTTACACTTTCAGTTTCTTACACCAGAGAAACAATGCGGTATTTAAACATTTGTGTCCAATGTATTTCACTTAAGAGTATGGTTTCAAGATGTATCCATTTACCTAGAAATGTCTCAAGCTTATATTCTTTATGGCAGAGTAGTACTCCATTGTATAAGAAAACCCATGTCTTTATCCATTCATTAGTTAATGGGCATTTGGACTGTTTCCAAGATTTAGCTATTACAAACTGTGCCACTATAAAAACATGGGTGTGCATATATCACTGTGGTATGAGGCTTTTAATTCTTTTGGGAAGGTACCAAGAAGGGGACTAGCTGGGTCAAATCCAATCTCTAGTCCTAGTTTTTTGAGGACTCTCTACACTGATTTCCACAGTGGTTACACCAGTCTGCATTCCCACCAACAGTGGAGAAGGGGTCCTTTTTCCCCAAAGCCCCGCCAGCATTTGTGATTGACTGATTTATTTTTTGTCTTTTTATTTATTTATTTATTTATTTATTTATTGACTGATTG
This sequence comes from Hystrix cristata, assembly GCA_004026905.1. Taxonomy (NCBI): domain Eukaryota; kingdom Metazoa; phylum Chordata; class Mammalia; order Rodentia; family Hystricidae; genus Hystrix; species Hystrix cristata. Next base: position 23,700 of record PVJO010009641.1, on the reverse strand, counting down.
ATTGATAAGAGCTATTCTTTCTGGAGTGAGATGGAATCTCAGTGTTGTTTTAATTTGCATCTCTTGAATGACCAATGATGTTGAACTTTTTTTCATATATTTATTTTCCATTTCTACTTCTTCATCTGAGGAATGTCTATTCATTTCAGCTGCCCATTTTTGGATTGGGTATTTAAATCTGGGGGAGGTCTTTTTTTTTTTTAGCTCTTTATGTAGTCTAGATGTTAGTCCTTTGTCAGAGGAATAGCTGGCAAAATTTTTTTCCCACTCTGTGGGTTGTCTCTTTGCTCTGTTGGTGGTTTCTTTTGCTGTGCAAAAGCTTTTTAATAAGATGAGATCCCAGTTGTTGATTCTTTGTGATATTTTCTGGGCAACTGAGGTTTTGTTCATAAAGTCTTTGCCTGCTTTTAATTAAAGATTGAATCAATGACTGTTAATTCATGTGAATGAAATATAGTAGAACTGAGAGTCCAGTTTTCTATGAACATCCCTCAAAATGTATCCATAATGTGTAAAATGTCAGTTTGCTAATTTCAGGACTTGTAAGTTTTCTTAATATTTTCACAATTTTTTTCATGGGAAAACAGAACCAAAATGTTAAATATGTGGACCTTGGAGGATCCTATGTTGGACCAACCCAGAATCGCATTTTAAGATTGGCCAAGGAGCTGGGACTGGAGACCTACAGAGTGAATGACGTCGAGCGTCAGATCCACCACGTCAAGGTAAGCTAAGGCCAGACACTGAGAATTTCAAATTCTCTACGAGTATAACCCTATACGAGTTCCAGCTTGTTCTCCCAGAGAATCTCCTGCGTCTTCAATGATATGTATGTATAAATTCAATCACTCTGGTAATTTATTCGTTATTATCCATTGTTAGTAAAGGAGAGTTAGGAATTCTACACCTATTTGGGAAGGTTATGTTGTCAGTTTGGTGAAATATTTAACAAATTCAGGGAAGAGAAATATTTATGATTTATTAAATATTTCTCTTTAAAGATCTGTGACACTTTCATGTTATATAAAAACTTGTGTACAATTTTACAAATGCTGCCCTAGGCTTTATATTATAAAGACTGTTTGTAATATGGCTCCTGAAATATTTCAGAATATTATCTTTCTGTCCTAGGTCAGTTAAAATTATTCTTCTTTGGAGACTGATGTGGAAGGGGCTCAGGTCCCAAATCCCATCTTTTGTGAGGAAGCTCTGTTGCTCTCTCCCATGATCATGTGTGGCTCATGCTTCCGGCTTCTGTGACACCTACGTTCATTCATAGCTCACAGCTTGGAACTCTTTTCTTCCCTTTTCTCTATGCTAAGCTGGTTTCGAGCTCACATCATCATCCTGATTTTCCTCACACCACCCCGAGCATTTATGTGCTGCGGACGTGACTGAAGTTGTGAGCAATGGAGGGCTTTTGAACTGCAGAAGCACAAACAGCTTAGAAATGAATATCACACATTCTAATAGCATCTTAGACCAAAGCACCCCTGAGGATTTCTCACTAGTCACATTTCTCTGTGGCTTCCAGTTTCTCTGCACTTGTTGGTCTGCAGAGTCTCTTTACATCTCCCTGTTTCCTCTGTTTTCCCAGAATCCTCACTTTGGTCCAAAAATATCACTGATGTTCTCTGACAAGAGCAAAAAGAGTCATCTAGTCCAGAGTCTAAAAGAACTGGCAGAGAATTTCCACGTTACCCCTCTTGCGCAGAAGTAAGCAGTATAGACACATTCTTCCCCTTAGAAAGACAGAAGTGGGGCTGGGGCTGTAGCTCAGTGGTCGGTGGGTGCTCAGGATGTTCCGTGCCCTGGGTTTGATTGCCAGCACTGCAAAAAACAAAACAGAAAAGAAACCAGAAACAGTTTTGATTTACATAACAATTTTGACACTCTTATGTTTGTGAGTGATACTATGAAGAAGGACAAATAATGGACCATACATTATGAATCACTTAATAAAATAGAATTCAAACATCTACTTAATTTGGTATAATTTTGGTAGAAGGTTTCCTTAAGTTGTAAACATTTTCATTAGTCTTCAAATTTTGTTTTATAAGCCATTTCTTGCTTCTAGCAGAAAAAGGGACACATGGATTAGAAATGAGAATGGAACATGGTGATAATGTGATATGTCGCAGTTCTTGGTAAATATCCTTTATTGGTTCTTTGGTTTTTTAAATGTAGGTCAGGGTGATCAATTTTTTAATGTCTTCCTTCTTCCACCTGCCCAACTTGCAGAAGTTGACGTCTCCAAATACTAGGATCTCTCAGATTTCTCCAGACACAGGAGGTGACCACAGATCACATTCCCCTTCTGCCTTTGTGCGTACGGGGATTCTGGTCAGTTAAGAGCTATATCCAGCATGCTTTTTTTTCCCCTCATAATCTTACAGCTGGCATTAAGTCCCTTGCTTGAGAGATATTGCTCCCAGTTACCAACTGCAGAAGCGATGTTATTACATTTAAATGATTTTTTACAGTCATGGTCAAATGAGCTGCCTTCTTAGGCCCTTTCCAGTAATCTTTGCGCAGCTAGGAAAATACAAGTAATTAAGCAGCATCCCTGATTTAACAGAGGGTAACTACATATACCAACAGTATTGTTTATATAATTTAAAATAAATCTTATTGCTTTTAAAATTATAAATGCGAAGCATGTCTGCTGTAAAAATATAATTAGAAAATATGGATAAAGAAAAACAGTTAAAAAACCCCCCTCTATAGTCCTATTTTGAGAAAAAAATCACTCCAAAATTCTGTTGGTGCCTAGATTTTCATATTCCAAAGTTGCTATTGTCTGACCTCTGCTGGAGGAAATGGGACATATCAGCACATTTAAAGATTACTGTGTACCTTTGCATACTTGTATATGTCTGATATATTAATTTATTCTTTAGTTAATTGTCACTAACGAGACAGACTGAAACACTAATGACTCTATGAAACAATTTTTTTACAGTCTTGACAAAGGTGCCAGTTTGTCTACCTTGTGGCCATATCTAATGAAGAGCTACAAAATAATAAAAAAGAATAAAGAGTCTGTATCTAAGAAGTCCTCCCCAAACCAAATACTTTTGCTCCACCTTCACCACTTCCATATCTTTAACCACATGTTATTTTTCTCATGTTTAACCTACAAAAGGTATCTTGGATGGCGATGTCTACTTCTAGAGTTAGTGACAAGAACTGACAGTCTATCTCCTACTGTATGCCAGAGAATGTAATTCAGAAGTGTGTCTCCCATCAAGGAAGGCAGAGCTTCTGGCATTTCAACCTTGCCCTCTGTTACCTAGTTAAAGACCACTGTCTCCAAGTGTGAACTACGGTTCCTGTAATTATATAGCGTGTTTGTGCCTTGTTTCTTCAGCGAAACTGTATGTATTTCTTGGCCTGAATCTTGAAAGTAACGAGTATTCTGCTTGGCATATTCTCAGAGCCTCTGTACAAATCAGCCCATTAAAGGAATCTTTTATTAAAAAGTTTTCTTACATGGTTGTTAATGGGAGAGTGTTTTATACGCAGCCTTCATGATGTTAGGTTAAGGAACTTGTGTGTGATGGTTGATTTTTTTTCTTTTTTGGTGGTGGTGGTGATGGGCATGGAAACCAGGGCCTTGCACATAGCAGGCAAGCTCTCTGCCCCTTGAACTACATCCCCAGCCCTGCTGGTTAGGATAAAAACTGATGAAATGGAGCTACCCAGAGAAGGAGAAGGACCAGTAGCTCAGGGTGTGTTAGTGACCCACTTGTTTCCTCAGGACAGGATGATTCCCATAATCATAAATACTCTGGGAAATGTAGATGAAATGGTCAGCAGACAGATCGACCCCACCTAAATAGGCATCCATAAATACCTGGTGAATTGTGATGAACAAGCCTCCATGCTGTCTGGATCCAATCTTCCAGAAATGTTTAGAATGAATGCTTTCAGAAATAGCATTCATTTTTAGTGCTACTATAGATCTATTTTATGTTGTTAAAATGTGGTTTTCCAAAGATGACTCTGTGGTTAAAGATGTGATATCACACTGTATTGGGATTTAATTATTACTGGGAAAAGTCATCACTTCGGCTGAAATTTATATAATTTGGAAGGTATTTTCATCACTTCTAAAGTCAGAGTTACAGACATTAGTACTTAACAATTATTTTAAGCATCTACCGAGGTTGTTTCACTCAGTCATGCTAATTTCTGCTGGTATCGTTTAGAAGGCAGCCATTCAGATGCTTTGGAAATGACTTGCAAAAATTGTTCTCCTTTACGAATATCTCAAAATTAAAAAGAAAAGGACAAAACCTTCCTAAGGAATTCTGCTATATTTTGACTTACACCTTTTCCTCTTTCCTCTTGTACATGTGCGTTTGTTTACATGGGCACTTGTGTGCAGTTGTTTTGTCATTTGCTTTTTGTTTTTTGAGTTCTTACTTTGAAGAAGTTGGAGGTTTGGTACAATTTAGGCTATTGGCAAATAAGATTTCTCTCTCTCGCAGCTTTCATCAGCCTGAAATTTGAAACTGAAGTCCGATCAGAGTACTCATAAAACTGCTGTAGGACTGAAGGGTAATCTGTTAAGAGTTTGGTCAGTATAAGGATGTAATGGGACTTAAAATTAAGAGCCTGACTTCATCATTTCCAAATTGAGCTATCTGGAGCAGTTGAGCAAAAAAACGCTCTGGTCCTAGTTTACCTGGAAGAGGGGCAGAAGCCAAGCTCATGGTCAAAGTCAGCTTCGAGGCTACAGAGACATGCAGAAGAGGAAACAGCTGTCAAATAGAGTGTCTCTGCTGTAACCGCCATTGCTCAAACAACTCCATGGAGAAGGAAGCATTTGGCAGAGCCCCTTGTCTTGTTGACAGCTCTAAAATCCAGTTGAAGCCATGGTACTTGAAAATCACATAAAAGCAGAGAGAGTAAACTGTAGATATCTATGTATAATATCATTTTGGTGACTCTCTCAATGTAAATTCTGTTTTGGTATTTGAGAATAGCAACAGAATTAGAGAAGACACACTGAAAAAGAAAATATTCAGATGGTAATTGCATTTGGAAAATGGAAATTGCCCTGTTGCATAAGACCTTTGCATCTCCAGGAGATCAGCAAGCCGGAAGGGCTCAGTCTTCTCTAGGCCATCATGCCCCCTTCTCTGTGTCCCTGTCCCCTGTCCTATTAATCCGGAGAAGACTGGATAGAAGTCCAGAGTGCCCTTGCTTTTCTTATGATGGCCGAAGTCCCCAGGAACAGTTCAGACGGACTCTTGTATTTCACCCAGGAAAGCTGCCTGCCAACTTCACGCAAGCTTCACACGTGCCACGTCCAGCGTACTGGCTCCACGAGTCTGCCAGATCTGAGGTGGGCTTAGTGAATCTTCTCTTCCACCTACACTCAGACTCCATCCCATTTCATATTTTTTGGGAAACAAATGTATCTCGTCATTATGGGAGATCTTTTTTCAAAGGCAAAAATGTGACGAATAGTTACTTTCCTCTGTAGCAAGTGAACCCTGTTTGTCTAGTGATCATTCTGAGGCTTATGCTGTCATTCTGGAAACCGAAGTACTCATCTGTGTTCTCTAGGGAATACAGGCAGATCTTCAGCATGTAATAAAACTATGCCTTCAATGGCTGGATTTGGAGCAACATCTTGGGATATGACATGAATTTGTTCTAGGTCTCCACTGTTTCCATTTGGAGCTTAAAATATAAAATCAGTAAACATATTCTCTGTGCATACACATCTGGATAAATTTAACAGTGACTAAAATTGTGAGAAACACAGAGTGAGTTTTAAATTATTCTGGAGGTGGAAAATACTGTATAGAAATGAATTATGATGGTCAGATTCACTGAGGAAAAGAGGGCTATAGCTTAAATCATGTGCAAAATCTTACCACATCTGTACTGTGAGATCATGGGGTATGGATAAGTCATCCACAGGAGAGTAGCTCACCCGATGAGTCCAAAGGGACACAGCTCACCGAAGGATGGTGGTTAGTAAGGGAACCACTCGCCAAGTTCCACAGGGTCAGCGGCCTGCAGCACTAAGGGACCTGCAGGAACTACAAGATGGCTTTAAGTGTACTAGTCTGCCTCGCCACATCCCCTGCAGCAGCATGCTGCAGAAAGGCGTGGGCACGGATTCCCAGGCTGTCCACAGCATAGCCTGGGCCTTTCTCTTGGCTTCTGCTGCCACAGGTGAGGACATAAAGGTTAAGTAGATTAATTGCAACTGACAGGAAGCAACGGGGCCAGAGAATGAACTGAGTGAGGCCTTCATGTGCCAAGAATTTACCATTAAGAGTTTACTGCTGGCTGGATGGGGTGAAGGGAGGAGCCTTCTGTCATTTCCTTAGCCCTGTAGCTTCCGTGTTTTCCTGATTATACTTTACTTTGTAAAAAGCCTTTTTGGAAGCAGAATGAATAGTTTTCTGTTACTTGTGTTTGTAGGATTTTATAATCTCGCACACACACACACACACATATATAAACATGCATGTATACATATGCAGTATATTTTGTTTATATTTAACATCCTGGATTCCTGTTTATAAAGTATAAATTTTTCATATTGTGAAATGGTTGAAGTCTGTGTTTCATTTATGACCATTTCACAAATATTATCTAATGTCATTTGTTTTTTTTAATCTAATGTCATTTGTAAGTGTCATCTATTTATTTTTCTATTTATTTTTCTATCTTGTAGTTGCTTATAAAGAGGTCTGGAGTGTCATACAGCAAATGGTGTGTGTGTATGTGTGTGTTTTAACCTAGATAGTGCGATATGAGGTAATTTTGCTCTTTCTTCTTTGTACATTTTTGTACTGCTAGAACTTTTCATAAAGAGCTCCTCTCATATGTATTTATTTATTTTATATTTATCCATTTATTTATTTTGGGGGGTGCTGGGGATCGAACTCAGGGCCATGTGCTCGCTAGGCAAGCACTCTGCCACCGAGCTAAACCCCCAACCCCTCATATTTATTTTTGAAAATGTAATCAGACACAGACTTTGGAGAGCTCATGATCTCTGAGAAGTTAGGCCCTGTGTCTCCAGCAAAGCTCTGAGCCTCTCACCTGTCCAGGCAGCAGTCTCCCAGGTTACAACGCCATTAACAATAACCAAGCTGCTTCCAGGCAGGCTTAGTGACTGAGCTTAGATCTTTTGAGTTTAGACGGTCTAGATCTCAAAGCAGCTGTTCTAATGCAGAACCTCAAAGCCTCTTATCCTGGTATACTGGGCTACAGAATTTTCCCAGTGTCTGATAGACACACACACACACACACACACACACACAAACACACACCACCACCACCACCATCATTGTCGACCTTTTGTGGCAGCTTGCCATGTTATTACGCTTTGTGCTTTGATTTCTAAAGAGAATTATTTGCACTAAAGAATGTCAATCAGTGTCACTGTCGCCAACAAGGTTGCTGCGATACACCGAAGATCCTAAGAACATTTTTAATAAGAAAACTAGTCTGTTTAATTTCCTTTTGAAAACGTGCTTTTCTAACAGATACTAGTACTTCTCACTATCAAGTGAGAATGTAAATGATGAGATAGCAGGGAGGATAAAGCTTTCCAGATTCTTTTCAGGCCAGCAAACTCATTCCGAAAAGATTTGCATAGACTCCTTAGACACCGAACTGGGAGTCTCCTTTAAAATCTAGTTTTCTCTTTTTTGTTGCCTGTATTCTGAGTATGCTCAGGAATTAGCACTTGGCTGTAGCAAAACTCACATGACCAGGCAAAAAGGCTGAATAGATCATAGAAAAGAGAACTAAAATGCCCTCTGCTGGTTGTGTTACCTTCTAAGTTTCCTTCTGCTCCATTCTGGTTTCTTTAGACCTTGGAATACGGGACAGTAGTTACAACTAAACCATTTGAGACTCTCTGGATTACTAAGTGGTCATGCTGGATTGCAGAACTAAGTTCAGAGAAATAAAATACATTATGTCTTGCCATATGGATGAAATCTGGGAATACTCATTAAAATAGTTTAGAACAGCACTGTCCAATAAAAATATAATGTGTGTTCATAAATAATTTTAAGTTTTCTGGGAGCCACATTAAAAAGTGAAAAGAAACATGAAATTAATTTTAGGGTTGGGCTATAGTTCAGTGGTTGAATATGTACTTAGCATGCTGAGACCCTAGGTTCTATTGCCAGCAATGTAAAAAAAAAGACTATTAATTTTAATGATGCATCTTATTTAACCCAGTCTATCCAAAATATCATTTCAACTCCTAATCAATATAAAACATGACTAATGAAATAGTCTACATTTGTTTCAGTCTGAGGATTGAACCCTGGACCTTCACATTGAGCCACATCCCTAGATCTTTTTATATTTTTTATTTTGAGGCAGGATCTTGGTAAATCACTAAGTTACCCAGGCTGGCCTCAAACATGTGATCCTCCTGCCTCAGCTTCCCAGAGTGCTGGGATTACAGGTGTGAGCATAAACTTGGAAATAAACAGAGTGAAACTCCGTATATGTCCGTTGCTTCCTAAGAGCAGACTGGTTTTGAATCTTTTTGAGGAAACCCCTGTGTGCACAGGGTGACATTATATCCCTGTGACTTTAATGTGTGAGACAGTGAACAAGTTGGAACTCAATGAGGTTGAAGGAGTCAGAGAGAAAAGTATAAGCGAATGCTTTGAACACTTCCCTGAACCCTGAAAGATACTGCTCAATAACTTGAGGAAATAAATTTATAGAGAGCATAAATATCTTTCATACAGAGTAATTATTTTAATAGATTTTAAAATCTGTCCCTCACTGTAACCAACTAAGGAAAAACCATTGAATTGGTCCAAAGAGCTATCAGTGGTGATTGTCTTAAAATACAATCTGAGAAGGGTCTGATAAGCAAGGACTTGTAGAGAAGAAAGACCTTCAGCGGGAGAAGTTTACTGATTTTCTCATTCAGCTCACGTACTTCTTGCAAAAATTCTGAGCAAAAGGGCTGCGGAGTGACGTGGAGCCTTTTACTGCTGACCTTTACTGTTCCCCCTTTATTTAGGTTGGCAAGTGTTAAGGGCAGCTGCTGCAGACACCTTCTAGTCATGTGCAAACCAGAAAATCATCACAATTCCTAATTCCCTATAATGTAAGCTCTCGAGCTAAACCAGACATGAATGTGCGTGGTGGCCGTCGGAGATCTGGTTCAATACTGAATTTAGTAATGACAATAACTGACATCTTCTGAGATATATGCAAACCACTAAGCATTTTATGGGTCTTAACTCACTAATACTCAAAAGGTTGTTATCTCATCTTTACAAAACTCAAGGATTGTTATCTCTTCTTTACAAACGAGGGCATCAAGGCACAGAGCATAGTTACGTGGCTCACTCCATATACTCCAGTTGGTAAGTGAGAGCGGGAGACTATGACCCTGGTCCACCTCATCCAGAATTTAGGAACTTGGTCCCTTTGCTGAGGTGCTGACCTACGTGGATATTCTACTTAAGAATGGATAAAATGTCAAAAAACACAAAGAATAGGGTGGGAGTGCTGAGGGTTGAACTGTGGGCCGTGTCCTCAGCCCTCCTTTCTGTTCAGATTCTTACTTCCTAAAGCTGACTTTTTCTATCTGATGTCTGTTTTTTTTAAATCCATATTTGACTTCCTGGGACCTCCTGATCTTCCCGTGGCATCAGGAGCCCATGTAGATCATGGATATGAACTATCCATTTGGTTTAGTCAAGGACTAGTGGGAGACATTTGCTATGGTTTGGTTGTTTCATCCTCCAAGGGTTCATGCCTTTGAAGCTTGGTCCTGAATGTTCAAATGTTAAGAGGCAGTGGGACCTTCAAGGGCTGAGCCCTAGTGTGAAGTCACCAGGCCAATGGAGGTGCTACCCTTGAAGGGATCAAGGTGGTCCTCAGGGGACCCTGGTTAATTCCCTTGACAATGTGTTGTTATAAAAGAGCAAGACTGCCCCCTTCCCACTCTCTCTGGCTTCCTGTACTGCCATGTGCTTTCTCCTTTTTGCAAGCACTCCTGCTATGATGGCATCTGCTGTGATGTAACATAGGTTGGAGGGCTCTCATCAGAGCTGAACACACGTTGGTGCGTTACTCTTGGACCTCCAAAATTGTGAGCAAAATATATCTATTTTCTTTATTTTTTTAAGTTTAATATAATAAACAAAAGACTGTTTATTTGGGGAAAAAGATGGAAGAGAAAGAAGAGACACACCTACCATGAGGTGATAGGGGGTTTCAGAGCTGAAAGCTTACACCTCTTTTCTTTATAAAGTACCTTCAGGTATTTTGTTTTAGCAACGGAAAACACACTAATACAATGTTAAACCATCTCATTTCACTCTTAATCCAGGAATTTAAGAAAGCATTAAAGCTGCTCATCCTGGTGAGACTGTTGGGATGCTGTGTCACATGAGATCAGCATAAGAATAGTTGCCCATACATGTGTCTCAGGTTCATTTCATGTTTCTATTGCAAAATATGATCACAATAAGCTTGGAAGAAGCATTGCTTTGTGTATAACTTCATGCTTAGGCAGAAAGAAGATGAAGCTATATATTTAAGTACGACCTATGTAAAGTAGACATTTTGGCAGTTGAAAAGTGCCATTATGATGCCTGATGACATTGATCCTTTGGATTAGAAAGGATGTGAGTTCATTGACAAACAACAGGTTGTTTTTAAGCTGCCTCTGCTCTTTTTGAGGCCAGGATAGTTGTGCTGCTGCTATTTTGGGGGCCTCATATTTCTCCCTGATTGGTTCCAGGCATTTCTTCCAGAGCCCTGTTGACATCCTGTCTGTGTATGCAGGGTAGAGCTAAGGTTTCTTGACTGTAGAACCCTGGGAGAAAAAGTATTAAGAAGTTAGAAGGAGAATGAACAAAATTCAATTTTTACAATCACCTTCAAGTACCTAAATGTTAAGCCCTGCCAACCTCCTAACCTGGTCTGTTCCAGCCATTTTGGCTTCTCGTGTGCCAAGTCTGTTTCTGTTCTCTGGTTTCTGCACTGTGAGGCAGATTAAAAATGGTTGGCCACACCCTTTTTGACAGTGCCCCCATGGAGAGGAAGAGGTGGGTTCGGTGTCCCTCCATTTGAATGTGGGAGGGCTCTGTCACTGCTTTGACCAGAATATGATGGAAGTGATACTGTTCCATTTTGGGGGGTCCAGGCCTTAAGAGATGGGCACGTACTGTGTCCTTCTTGGAGCACTCAGTCTTAAACCCTGAATCACATGGACAGTGAAAGAAGTCCATAAACTCTGAGACTGCTGTGCTGGAGAGGCCATGTGAAGCACTCTGGCCACCTGTCCCAGTGGACCCAGCCTTCCAGCTCTCCCTACATGGGCACTAGACTTGCGAATGTAGCCATCCTGTGTGTGCAGCCCACTTGGAGCCTTCCGGTGACTCCAGTCCCAGCCACTACGTGATGCAGTGCTCTGAGAAACTCAGGCAAGAACTGCCCAGCTGAGCTTAGTCAGCCCACACACTGGACTGTGAGAGAAAAGGTTGCTCTTAAAAGCCACTAAGTTGTGGGGTTATTGCTTTATGCAGCAATAGGTAACCAAAACACACTTGTAATTCCCTCCACTGGGAATGTTCTTTCTTGAGTTTTAAATATCACCTAGTCAGGAAGACCTTCCCTGATGACCCTATCTTAAGGAGTAACTCCTTCACTCCTCCCTGGTGTTCTTTATTCCTAATGTATCTGTTGTCTGCCTTATTGTTTTTCATAGCACTTATAAAAGCCTATCATCATATTATACACATATTTTTTTTTGGTCTACTTTCTCCTGATAGAATGCAAGCTCCAAGAGCGCAGATATGTCTATATCTGTATCTATGTCTATTTCTATATCATCTATCTGTCTGTAGCTAGATATTACACTGCAGGATCCTCAGAACTTGGATCGGGACATAGGACTTGGCCTTAGGTAAATGTTTCTTGCATGAATGACTGAAAGAGCAGGTCTTCGTGCCTCTACGAGCCTGTCCCTTTCAGAGCAAGATCCAGTGGATCTCGATTTGGCCTCACTCTTTGGGGGAAACCAAAATATTTTAGTCCCAATAATCTAGTCCTACAAAGAAATAAGTGCCTGGGTAGTATGATGTTAAGAAACTAGGAAACTAGCTGGTACTTATACTACCAGCTTCTACCCAAATCCCACAACTAAAGACTGCTCTCTTTGGCCTTTGTTAATTTATAAATAAGTTGTAGCTACAGAGATGAAAGAAACCTACCAAACTTCCTTGTCTTCATGGAGCTTGAGCGTTAACCAGAGAGGGCAGCAAACAAAATGTATAGAAATAATTTATGTACCTAAAATAGAATTAGAATTAGTGATATTTGGTTTTCTGTTGCTTTTCACTTGCAGTAACAGGCACAATCCTGAGGCTTGGGTTCCATGCCTGGCACCGAAAAAAAGTTAGGTGCAGAATAAAAAATGGTATGAAACATGGATTTCCATAAATGGAGTTAATTTAGATGTACCCAAACTTCATATATAATTTTGTTTAAAACTTTTAAAAATGCTACTTCTTAATCTAATTTAATACTCTCAACTCTAATGAGTTTGAGTTGATTTTCAAATGTATTTGAGAGTTAAAATTCAGTTAACCATCAAGTTGCTGAATTATGGAAACAGCTTTGGGTTCACAAATCTGTTACTTATCTCATGACAAGACTCAATTTCTACTAAGGTTTTGAACTCTCTAAACAGATCTGCTAAATCTTGTATCTAAATACATGTATAAGATGTTACTACGTTAAAAAGAAATGTATAGTACAACATTTTTGAGAGGGAGGGAAATGTTAGACAGAGAGAGAGAGAGAGAGAGAGAACCAAAAATGTCCAAAAATGCATACACACTTCAGGAAAAGAAAAACTTGTACATGTTTGTGATACATAGTAATTACACTCATCTTGTGGAATTGATACCTGTACATACATAACATATCCTGATCATTTTCACTTCCTCCTTCTCCAGATCCCTTTCCTGTCTCCACAGAATCCACCTCCCTGTTTCCTACCATTTCTCTTTTATTTTGCTCTTTAAATTATTTATATTTTGTGTCTCTCATATTAGAGAAACCATGTGATATTCAACCTTTGGTGTCCGATTTATTTCACTTAGTCTTATGGGATCTGACTCATTTTAAAAGTAGTATTCTGCACAAGTTCCCACATGTGCAAGTAGATTCTTTGTTTGGGCGCAGGTGTGCACACACACGTCTATGTATCTTTCTTCTCTTAGATAGCAATTCACCCTAGTTGCTACTCTGCTTTTTCTTTTGGGCAGATACAAAAGAGAATACATTCTTTCCTGTAACTGGCCAATCCTCCTTCTTCACTTAGGCATCCAACCAAAAACCTCCTGGAATAAGAATGTCCTGTGCTATTATGCGTTCTGAGAATACAAGGCTCATTCAACGCCAGAGTTTCTCGTACAAGTGCAATTCAGCACATTGTAAAGCCTTAAGATGTCGTAGTCAGTCCTATTAGTTCAGTTCATTCATTGGTGATGGAAATGTTCTAAAGGATCCTTCTCTCTTCCCCAACTCTGAAGCTGTTAAGACTGATGTGTGTCTATGTGGGAAGCGGTAGTGTTGTTAGCGGTCATTCAATAACTTTGAAGAGGAGAATTTTGAAACTACACTTAGACCACCCTGCATTTCTCATCACCACAGTCATTGTTAAAACCTACTTCAGGCCAGCATAAGTTAGCTGCACCCTGTGGCGTGCTTTGAAATGTAAAGCCATCATATGAGGCAGTATCTCTGAAAAGAATTTTACAATTGAACTATGCATAAGAATGGTATTAGGGCCGTTTTAGGAGCCCTCTAATTTAAAAGATAAATTTTGAGTGGGTCCAGATGATACAGATCAAAGAAAGAGAAAAATATTAGCACAGTGACGCACTTTCTGAGCACAACTGCGTAGGTTTAAGATAGGGAGAAGTGAGACAGCCTTAAATAATGTCAAGAGGGTGAAAGCAGCAAATGCTTATAAATTTAACAGAAACCATGAATTTTTGTGCCTCTTAAAGAGAGTATCTCTTAGCTGTGACAGAAACAGCCTTGAGACGCAGTCTTTTGCTAATATCTTCGAGTAGCTCCCAGGTGCGTAGGTGTTATCATACCAGAGCTCCTCATAGCTGTGCAATATGTTATCACCTGTGTTTCCTTAAGCACATCAGAAGACACAATAACAAATACATCCATCGTAATATGGAGATTGAAGACACAATAATAAATACATCCATCGTAATATGGAGATTGAAGACACAATAATAAATACATCCATCGTAATATGGAGATTGAGGTCATAGGCTTAGCACCCAGAGGGCCAGAATTTGAATTTAGTCTCACTGTGTGTGGGTTGTGTGATTTCAGATGCATTTCTTAACCTCTCTGTGCCCATTTTTTAATCTAAAATAGGAAGATAATTATAGCACCTTTCTTGTAGGGTTGAGAGAGAAATGAATTAAATGTATCAAGTTCAGAAAGCGTTAGCTGCGGTGATGAGGATGACGGCAGCGGCAGTGGCGATGATAATGCTGGTGATGGTGGTAATTGTGATGCTTGCTGCTGTAGTTTGGATCCGAAGTGGCCCCCAAAGGCCCATGTGTTAAAGACTTAGTCTCCAGCATGGTGCTGTTGGGAGGTGGTGGAACCTCTAAGACGCGAGGCCTAGTGGGTGCTTTACAATAACTGGAGATGTGCCATTGAAGGAGATTGTGCGACCCCAGACCCTCTTTTTTCCTCTCCTTTGCTGTCTCCCCACTCCAAGCCATAGGCTGAGTAGTTCCACTGCACCAGACACTTCTGCCATGATTTGCTGCCTTGCCACAGGCCCAAAGTGATGGGGCCAACCTATCCTGGACTGAAACCTCCCAAACTGAAAATGATAATAAGCCTTTTTTCTTTATGTTGGTTGTCTCGGGTATTTGTTACAGTAGTAGGAAGCTGACTAGCACCCTCGCCCATCACAGTAGTCATTTCTCATGCCCACTTTCTTCTTGCTATTGACTTCTCCTCTGAAACGATATTTTTAAAAAAAGCATACAAGTGTCACTCAAAAGTATCCCTTCGGTGAGTTCCTTTGAAAACTCTTCCTGAAGAATAATTGTTTCACATACACAGATGCCTCTGTGATAGCCCTTTCATCTCAGTCCAGTTGGTGAAGTTTGAATTCTCTTAAAGTGTCTCCTGGGTGCCTTACATGTAAAATTCACAAGTTGTTTCTTTGTCAGATTTGCCTCCTGCTTTATCTGACTCTCACTCGCCCCAGGTTTCTCCTTCCACGTCATTTCTCTACTAGTCCCTGGAATGTTCTTTTAATCAGGATCTATTCAGCATCCTTCTTACCACTTCAAGAAGTGAATCTCCCTTAGATCAACACAATTTCAACTCCCGGGGATTAAAGTTCATAGCATCAAAGCTCCTTTGGGGCCCCAGGAAATCTTTCTATTTGTGCATAAAGTCTCTTTTGATTGATTATAAAGTAGAGTTCGTCTTTCAAAGCACTGAACATTTTTTGGAGAGAATCTTCTGACTCATCTAAGTGAATTATCATTTTGGTTTGTACCACTAGAGAATGTCAAAATTTCTGCCAAGCGATTTATGGAATAAAAAGTTGCTACCTGACATTAATCAGAGGCAGACGTTGGAACTGGATGAGTAATTCAGCAGAGAGGAGAATACATGTTGCGCTTGGATAAATTCAAGTATATGAATTTCCATCTCATAAGAATCTTTCTAGAGAGAAAGTCCTAACTGTGGAGCACAGACCCATTGAACTCCTGGGGTTTCAGTAAACTCACCATAGGGGCTAGCCATGCTTTTAGAAGCTTCAGTTCCTACTCTGTAAAGTGGAACCGTTAGTTTCTTCCTCCTAGTTTTGCCATGAAAATTAAATATGACAATATGTGAAATGACTTTGTAAATACCAAATGCTTTCATCATTATTATCTTGGGCAGTACAGAGATCCTTTAGGAAGGATTTTTTTTTTGTAATTTACTTTTAAGGTACACTTTGTCTAGGCTTAGATCATGATATGTTCTCAAATTGCAAAATGATAGTCTGGTAACCTAAAGAGAATAATTGACATCTAAGAGAAAATCTCCCTTTTTATCCTACTAGGCTCTTACCCAGGTTACAAAGAGCTTTTGCATCTTCTCATTACTCTGTATATTTCAGGGACATCAAAAGCATTCGGGTAATATCTTTGAAAGATGAAGGGCACACCTGTCATCCGGCACCTGTGACCCCAACAAGGCTACAGTTGTTTTGGATTAGCTGAGCTGCTGTCGGAGGCTGGAGTTCAGGGTCCAGCCTAGAGGTTCAGAGAGGGCTTGCTAGATAAAGGGACTAGATGAGCACTTTCTCCAACGAGGGTGAGCTAGGGTGAGCACTGGGGGATGGAGTTTCTCCTGGTAGATCCCAGCATGCTCAGCAGTGCTGTAAGGATGGGAAGCTTTGAGTTGTCTGCCACAAAGTCACCTTCAGGCTCTTATGCTGGAACTGCCCTACAGGGCAGGGGATCCTCACCATGTATATGGAAAAGGCTTTTGTGGAGTGTATTAAAATCACAACGACGATGGTGACTTATATCCTTCTCAGCACTTTGCATAAATTAACTCATTTAATCCTTGCCACAGCCCTGGTGGTAGATGTTAACTGTCAAAATTTTACAGAACCATCTCTAAAATGGAAGTGAACTTCCCAGGAAGCATCGGAGATATAATTACTTGAGGTCATAAAATTAAAATCAGTTTCTTGAGCTAGTGTTCCTCTAAATGACAGTTGGAGATAACTCCTGTGGGAAGAAAATTTTAAGGACAATAATGATATTACTAATGATGATATTGGTAATCATATTAGTGCATGAATATTTAAGCATATACTATGTGCAAAGCGGTATGTTCAGAGATGTGTACATTACCTCATTGCTCTCACAGCACCATGACATTTGCTCTGTCTACACATACAGCGATCCAGACAGCTTGTTGCATGCCTGAGCTCATGGTTACCTACTGGGATGTTGACTGAGTTCTGACCTCTAATAGTATGGGTGCATAGACAATAATGGATTTTTCTTCTGGTGCTGAGCATGGAACCCAGGGCCTGGTGCATGCTAGGCAAGTGCTGTATCACTGAGCCACACACCCAGTCCTCAAATGGATCTTTTTCAAGCGGTGTCTGATGTGTGAATATTATAAAACAAGGGTTTGCAAGGATCGCGGTGATTACCAATTGTTCCTTTCTTGCTAATACTGCTATGTTTGGTTTTCTTTCTTTACTGCCTTGCAATATAATCATGTAGAAATCACTTTACATATGGATTGAAATTTTTCAAACCACAAGATATCTATATGAGCCTGAAAGTTTACAATTTTTAAATAATGCTATTCTAACAAGCAATTTGTTGATATTTTTGTCTGTGAAAAACCACATTAGATTTGTTAATTAAAATAGAATACAAGAGCTGGGAAAGTTATCTTCTGTGCATTTATGGGAGATTTTATGAAGTCTTGTAGTGAAGCTAAAAGTTATCTTTTTTCCTTATTTAAGAATTAAATGAAAAAAAGTATTATATGTAAGCTAATGTAGCTAGCAGCACATGTTAAAATGCATGGAAGAAAAGATTTCAATATTTAAACTTGTTTAAGATTCACTGGAATTTGGAGATCATGTGAATTTTTTTTTTGGTGCCAGGGAGCAAACTCAGGGCCTTGTGCTTGCGAGGCAAGCACTCTAATCACTGAGCTAAATCCCCAGCTGAGATCAAGTGAATTTTAACTCCAAGGTCCTTTTCCCAATAACTGAAAGTGTATAAAAGGAATTGTTGGACTTTTTTAGGCCCTTGGAGATGTTTTTAAGATGACACATTTACTTTTGCTCCTGGCACAAACTTTTTTATGATATGAATGTTAATGGGATTTAAAAATTATGCTCTATGATATAAAGGTTAGCTTTGCCTTGTGGGCCTTAGATTTGATTTCAGATTTTTTTCCTCTCAATTACCCCTTTTCAGTCTGTTCACCTGTCTGAGTTTATCTGTGGCAACCCTTGCTGTATTTTCCATTTTCTTCAGCAAGTGTGGTGAGCATCATGGAGAAGAAGATTGGAATCTCCTCACCAATCTCCCCAAATGAAAACACCCCTATTCTCGAATAAGTTCTTGTTGAGCCCACCCTAGTTTTAGGTTTAATTTGATAGTTATTCTTTGATTTGTTTCTCTGCCTAGGATTCTTAAAGTTACAAGCACATATAAGCAGACAGAGTCATACGGTGATGAGTGCATTAGGCACTGAAATCTTTTCATGTCTTAGATCTGCTCCTTAAGAGGTAGCATGAGCAGAGGAACTAGATTAACTTTTAAGAAGACTTGAATCTAAACTTCACTTCTTAACTGTATGATCCTGGGAAAGTTGTTTATTCTAAGATTCTGTCCCTCTATGAAATAGGATAACACCCAAGTGTTCAAAGTAGCATTATTCATGATAGCCAAAATGTAAAAATAACCTGTGTTAGCCAGCTTTCTATCACTGTGACAAAATACTTGAGACAATCAATTTGTAAGGAAGAAAGGTTTTTGGCTCCCAGTTTCAGAGGTTTCAGTTCATGGTTGCTTGGCCTCATTGCTTTTGTCCTGTTGCAGCACAATATATCATGGTAAGAGTGCATGGAAGAGGAGGCTTGTTCACCTCCTGGCAACCAGGAAATGGAAGAGAGAGGAAAAGAGTGGAGTCCCAATATACTCTTCAAGGGCAGCCTCTGATGACCTAACTTCATCTCACTAGGCCCCACCTTCTAAATGTTCAACCACCTCCCAATACTGTAATGGAGTGAGGACCTTTGGGGGGTCCAAACTATAGCATCAGGCAAATGTCCATCAACTGATGAATGGATAAACAAAATGTAGTATATCCATGTAGTGAAATATTATTCAGCACTAATTAATAAGGAATAAAACTCTGACACATACCACCACTTGGATGATAATATTATGCTAAGTGAAATAAATCAGACACCTGTTGGATGCTTCTGCTTACATGAACATTGTTAATATTTGCTACGAATCTCCTATGGTTGCTAGCACCATGGTTTCAAATGAACATAGTATCAAATGTTTATTTATTCCTATAATATTTATTGAATGAGTACTGTCCTAGGTACTGCAAATACATCCATGAAAAAGACAAAATTTCTATCTTTATGGGAATTACATCACAGAAGGGAAAGGCACTAAACACATAGGAGAATGAATGTATCAGAGTTTCAGGTACTATGAAGAATAATAAAAATTGACAGAAAAAAGCATTTGAGTAGTGACTTGAATGAAATGAGGGAGTAGTCATCTGAATATTTGATGGGGGGAAAAAAGTGTTCCCAGAAGAAGAAATGATAGTCACAAAGGCCCTGAGGCAGTTTAATTTCTGCATGAGTTTAGGAAAGGAACGTTCTGGGAGACTTTGGAGGGCAAAAGTGGAAGCAGGGAGAGAATTTAGGAAGTTGATGCAGTAATAAAGATCAGAGCTGAGAGTGACTTGGACCAGGGAGCTCAGAGTCAAGGAAGTGAGAAGTAATTTGATTCTATATCTACATTTAAATGAAAAACTGACTATGCATGAGATCAAAGAAAAAAAGAGGATTCAAGGATGATTTTTAGTCTAAGCAACTGATTTCAGGCAACCTGTGGCTTTACAGATGAATGGATTGTTATTGTCCAGCCGTGAGAATGAAGGTCAGGGGATGGAGTTAGAGAAAGAAATAGGAGGAATCAGTGAAATGCACCAGGCTCTGTATACAGCCATTTCACTCAGTAGTTAAAACAGATGCCAAGCGAAAAAAAGAAAAAACAAAAAACAGTTGCCAAGCAAGAGGGGGAGAGGAAGATGGGAGAAGAGGGAGGGGAGGAGAGGGAGAGAGAATGAATATCTGGAAGGAAGAAATAAAACACCACACTGGAAAATCTCGCATTCTTGTTCACGGCCTTTGCAGATGGTGTGGGAGGCTCCTGATGCTCATCTAATTAAGAAGTAAATGTCTTCTGTTGGGAGGCATCAAACACATAATCAGCCCTTTCTGGACTCAGTACTGTGGATCCCTTTCCTCAAAGTGGCCTCACCACCACCAGACTGCTACAGAACTCTGCAAAATCTGTGTTGTAGATGATGGTGGCCACTCCAAATTCAACACAACTGGAACCCAAACAGGAATATGATTTTTAAATCCCTTTCTCTCCTTTCGGTCTCTGAGGGAGTCAGTTACCTATAGCCAGTGTGGACACTGAATGTCCCTTTTCAGGGAAAGGAGCCTGTCTAGTGATCAGATGCCACCTCGGTGCATCAGATTGAGCAGGAATCTTGACTCCATAATGGTGGACCTCTGCTGGCTGGACCAAGATGAAAGCTGAATCCCTTTCCACTCAAGTAGTCAAGGAATCTGTACTTCTTCAGCAATTCCAAGGCTCTTTTCCCGGTTGCTAACCTTCCTTACTCCAAACTCAGATGTTATACCAACCACTCTTTTTTTTTTTATACCAATTATTCATTTTTTTACAGCTTCATTGAGATATAATTCACATATCATGCGGTCCACCCACTTAAAATGTGCAATTCAATAGATTTTGGTCTATTCTGAGCATGTAAACTTGTATTGATGTATAACATACATATAGAAAAGGAAACAAGCAACTTGGTAATGTTGCTTGAAATGTAAACAAGCAACTTGGTAATGTTCACAAAGTGACAAATGTTCACTGAGTGAACTTCATAAAAGAAGCCAAACATTTTCAGTCCTCAGAGGCCTCCTCATGCATCCTTATGGACCTCACCCTGTCCCCAAGGATAGCTACTGTTAGACTTCTATCACCATCGATGAATTTTGCCTGTTTTAGAACTTCATATAAATGGAATCCTACACTGTGTGGTTTTTGTGTCTGGTTTCTTTGTGAATTTTTTAAAAATTTTATTACCAAGAACATGCATTGGTACATTGTACACATAATGATCACATTCATCATGGTTCTTTTGTACCTATACATGATATATCTTGGTTCCCCTACTTCTTCTCCACCCCTCCCTTCTGTTCCCCCATGCTTCCCTATTTACAGCACATTTATTTACATTTTTCTATTTTTTTCCCTTTTTCCTTTCTTTTCTTTTTCCCTTCCTTCTTTTCCCCTTCCTTCTTTTCCCCTTTCTCCCTATCTAGTTCTCCTCTCTTTTGAATACTATCTTTTTTTTTTTTACATAATATCTATTATACCTCTTTGTCCTTATCTACACGTATGGTTTCTCATATCAGAGCAACAATTCAATGTGTACTCATGAGTGTCTCATTTATTTCACTAAAGAGTGTGTTCTCAAGGTGCTTCCATTTACCTACAAATGTCTCTAGTTTATCCTTTTTTATGGCAGAGTCGTAGTCCATTGTGTAGAAAAACCACATCTGCTTTAGCCATTCATTAGTTGTTGGGCATTTGGGTTGTTGACAAGGCTTAGCTATTACAAATTGTGTTGCTATGAACATGGTTGTGCATATATTGCTGTAGTGTGATGATTTTAATTCTTCTGGGACGATACCGAGCAGAGAAATAGCTGGGTCAAATGGCGCCTCTAGTTGTAGTTTTCTGAGGAATCTGCACACTGATTTCCATAGTGGTCAGACCAGCCTACATTCCCACCAACAGTGGAGGAGGGTTCCTTTTTCCCTGCAGCCCTGCCAGCATTTTTTATTGGTTGATTTCTTATAATAGCTGTTCTTTCTGGAATGAAATGAAATCATAGTGTTGTTTGATTTGCATCTCTCGAATGACCCATGATGTTGAACACTTCTTTGTGAATTTATACTGCAAAATTCATCCACATTTTTAGGGGTAGCTATAGATAGTTCATGCTCATTGCTGTACGGGGTGTGAGTCATAGTTATGAATATACAACTTTAGGAGAATTTACCAGTTTTACAAATTAACTATACTGTGTTACACCCCCATTATCAGGACGTGAGTGTTCTAGTTGCTTCTTAACCTCACTGACACTTGGTATTTTCATCTGACTTTGTGAGCCTCCAACTCTGGAAGGATGGCCTGTGGGTAAGCTTCAGGTAGACACTCCTTGTATTATATACAGTCACCTAGATCTTTGCCCTCTACTTGCCAGATTCTGTGGCTTTTAACAAAATTTCAGGGCAGGGGATGTAGCTTCGTGGTGGAGTGGTTGCCTAGTACTGTCATCAGTGCTTACAAAAGCTTGCAGGGCTGGGGCAAGACTCCTCAAAAGACTGCACTGCTCTGAATCAGATGTAATGCAGGACACAGAAATTTACAAGATTAGTTTACCAAGACTGCCCACAGAGTCAGATGTGGAAGAGTGGAAAAGATCTGCCCATGCACTGGAGAGCCAAAGAACCCAGTCAAAGGCCCAGAGCCCGCAACAATGTCCCACGTGAATCAGCATCAGGAAGCCCAAGGATCAGAGGCTCAAGAGTCTGTGCTGGCAGGCCAGAAGCCCCTCCAAATAAAAGCAGCAGCCACGAAGGTCCTCCAAAGAAAATCAGCTTGAAATCCTCCCCTCCTGTTCTCCTTTTGTACCATTCTGACAATTCTCTCTGAAGTGGGTCTTCCATCCCCTGAGCCATGCTGACTCAATTCAGCTGGGCATTCCCACTCAACTCAACAATTAATCAATTAATCACCGTACCTAGCATGCCTGAGGCCCTTGGTTCCATTCCTAGTAGTGAGACAAAATTTTTTTTTCTGGAAGGGCCCTTGTCCCAGAGAAGAGCAATCATCAAGTTTTTGGCTTAAAAAAATCTCTTAACATTGTGGTGAGAGCCTTATATTTCAGCCAAGATTTCTCCTCAGAAAGCCAACACTGCAGGGTAGTAATCTCTGTTTTTGAAAAGCACGTTATTCAAGGGCTGAGCAATCTGGAATTTTTCTAATCCTGTTACATATTGGGTAATATTTTGGGGATAGTCCAAAATTACATGCCCTAAGTAAAGGGCTGATATTTATTGAGATATTTTAGATGCCTTGTTATTTGATCAAATAAACACTTATGTGTCTGCAGATTGAGAGGGTGAAAAAGTTGGTACAAGGAAACGGATTGTAGCCATGAGCATTATTCTGCTTCAGAAATTCCCTCTTGGCATCAATGGTGCGTGCTGATGGTTGGAAATATGAGATGGCCGGAAATGGCGGATTCCAATAGCAAAGGGTGAGGGGCATGAAAGCACGCACCCTTTGGGACACACTCTCATTTTCCAAGGTCAGTATTCGGACTAATTTTGGACATTCTTTCCTGTAGGTGTGTCTCCACCAGCAGGGATGTTTACAACCGATTATGATAGTAAAGAGGGGAAAGCCACTGATGAGGTCTTTTTTGGGGGGTTGCAATTTTTAGCTTCCTAGTTAAAACACTTACTGTATTTGACCAAATGAATTTAATTTTCATTGTGTTTAGAAAGCATTCAGACTTCTACCTCAGACTCTGAAGCATTTCCCTTCTTCATAATTCTTATTCGTCTAATCATCCTTCTATCTGTCCATCCCCCATATGTCCATCCATCAGCCCAACCAGTCACCCACATGAATAATCACAGGCCTTTCCCCCTATATGAATAATCACAGGCCTTTCCCCCTATATGAATAATCACAGGCCTTTCCCCCTATATGAATAATCACAGGCCTT
>PVJO010009640.1:0-68490 GCA_004026905.1 Hystrix cristata | reverse complement strand
CTGTAAATTAAAACTACACAAAAGTATTATGTGTTGCTAAGTAGGTTAGAGGATTTAAAATATTATAGCACTCCATGATGCTTAATGAGCTGAGTTGACTATACTCATATGCTACTGACTTGGCAGATGCACCAAAAATGTTAAAAGAGTCCCTGCCATGTGTCCTTCCGCAGTGTGAGGTGGACACAAAGAGCTGTACTCAAAGACAGCCACCAGTACTATATGAATTAGCAAAGTTAGGAACCCTAAAAACTCAATATAGAAAGAAGAAAAACGCATACATGAATTGTTATGTGCTTGTGAAAAAATCCTGTTTATAAGATAAACTTAATGAATGACATGGAGAAATCATGATGTACCAACAAACAGTAGTGTGACAAAGTGTAGAGTTTATGTTAGCTATGTAAAAGTTGTGTGTTATGTTGCCTGCCTTCGGGTGTAAGTAAGAGTGCGTGATTAAATTCACCTTACAGTATGGGAGTTTATCATCTCACCCAGCAAGTTTCATCCAAAACTCTTTTAACTGGCTCCCCGGTAGCTTGCCCGGGTTGCTCAGGCCTCACTGCTGTGACACAGAACATCCTTGCCAAAGTCGACCCCGGGTGGAAAAGGAGAAGACAAGCCAACACTCACTCCTCAGGAAGGAGGGACCTACGTGCTCAGTTTCACCTTGGGAAAGACTGGTCCCCAGGGCACCAGTGTTGGGCAGTGGGCTGTGTGAGGGTGATGACAGTTCTACCTTCACCAGCGAGTTAAGGGAAAGAGGGATTACTGGGTCACTGAGGGACTGCTGTGTTAGAAAAGTAAGCTGTCTCTAGCATGCTCCCTCTGTCTCACCAGGGGTGCCCTCTGCATATTAGGATGTAACAAGAAGGCCCCCATCGGATGCTGAGCAGATGCCAGCACAAGGTTTTGGACTTCTTAACCTCTAGAACCATGAACAAAATAAACCTTCATTCTTTATATATTACTTGGTCTCAGATGTCTTGTTGTAGTAACATAAAATGGAATAAGTCCCCATGTTCCACAAATACATTGTCACCTAATACCTGATAAAGGTTGTATTAATCTTCTCAGGCTGCCATAACAAAGTACAATAGGCTGAGAAGCTTAAGCAGAAGATGTTTATTGTCTTAAAGTTCTGGAGGTTAGAAGTCCAAGATCAGGCAGCATGTTGACAGATTCATTTCCTCTTGAGGCCTCTCTTCTTGACCTGGGATGGTCACCTTCTTGCTGAGTACAGATCCCCACTTATAAAGCCACCAGTCAAAATGGAATAGGGCCTCACCTTTATACAACCTTAGATACTTCTTTAAAGAAGTCCAGTCAAATCACGGGCTAGAGCCACGATGGCGAAACCATGGCATGCGTGCTGCAGTGAGCAGACAGATTCCTCTCTGCAATGACATCACGGGGTCTGTGAGTTGTTTTTTCTAAACCACAATCTCAGTATTCAGGTTTAATTGTAGTGTTGGCACTTTGTGATAAATAAGTGAGTTTCAGGTGCAGATGATGGTGAACTTTATCTCTATTTTTATTTTATTTTTTTAATTTTTTTTTTTTACCAAGAACATGTATCGGTACGTTGTATACATAATGATCACATTTATCATGGTTATGAACCTCATCTCTAAATGGTGCACCATCACTGGGTTAGAGTTTCAACTTATAAAAGTGAAAGGAACACAATTCAGTCCATTGCAAAGGTCAAGAATTTTTGTAGGAAGAGTTGTTGAGTGGAGGGAACTTGCTGTTGGATAGAGAAGGAATGATCTTTACAATAGAGTAAAGAAAATTAAAAAACACCAAATTTAAACAGTAATTATCTCTGTATCACTTTGGAATTATAGTTGAGTTTCATATTCTTTTTCCAGTTTCATTTCTTTTAAACTGAACAAGTATAATGGAGAGCTTTATAAAATTGGCAAACAAATTGCTGCTGGGTGATTGTAAATTGCACAATTGCCAGAGCTCCAGTAGAGCTGAAGATATTTTGGTTTGGACCAGGCAAACAGAGGAGAGTGGGTTTTCCCAAGACCAGTGCCTTCTCCAAAGACCTAAGAAGACAATTTGGGCCAAACTGTACTATGGAGATTACAACATGCACGGGAGTAAAATAGATGACAATAACATACAGGGTGTAAAGTGAAAATTGAAGTATACTGTAGTAATTTCTATATTAAAGGTGCAGTTATATAGTAGTTGAAGTTTACTTGTGGTATTTTAATTAGGTATGTTTCCTATAAAGAGTGATATACTATTTTCAAGTAGTGATTATTCCCAGAACACAAGAGTGGTTTACATTGAAATCAATCAATGTAATTCACCATATTAAGCCAATGAGAAAAAATTAAAACCTCAATCTATGTGGAAAATATATTTGTTACAATACAACATCCATACCTGATGAAACTATCAGTAAACTATAAGCAGAAGGGACTTCTTGCTTGTGAACGAACATCTGAACAAAAACAATTGACCTTGAATCCTTTAAGTTTACTAAATTGACTTGTAAATTTTCTAATGTTCTTTTCTAACATCGTTTTGGCTCTTGTAAGTCTTTTTCATTTTTATACAATCTGCGTATTTGATTTTTAAACAAGAACATGTGCAATTTGCAGACAAATAAACATACAGGTCAAATGGACAGACTGTCATATCCAGAGGAGAGTGAGGAGGCACTGAAAACTCTGTTCTGAACCTCTAGGGCTTCTGGAATTCTGCCATTCCATTAAAGCAGAAAGAACATTACAAAGAATTGTCAAAATCAGTTTTTTCAGGACTCTAAATTAACCATAAGATTGCAGCAATTTTAGGAGCATTTATTCAAGAAAAAAGGCTGAATCTTAAAATTGTGTCCAAAACATATAAATAACTCATATAACTTGATAAGAAGATAAAGAATCCAATAAAAATGGTCAAAATGTTTGGGTGAACACTTCAGTAAATTATGATGCTACATAATTGAACTGTACTCTTTAAATAAGTGCATTTTATTCTATGTAAACTAAATCTGAATGGAATTGTTTTCAAAATTTTACTCTTAAAATCTCAGCAAAATATTTGAGGAGATATTTAACAAGGAATTATGTATGAATGACCAAAATCACGTGAAAAATTGCTTGGTATCATTAGTAATCATCAAAATATAAGTTAAAAACTGCTGTGAAGTAGGATGTTGTAATGTTGTCATGGTAACACATCAAAATTACAATTTTTGGCGACTATGACAAGAGAAGAAACCACAACACGCTTACATTTCTGGAGGGATTAAATATGTTGCAACCATCACTTTGAAAAACAGGTTAATATCTATTATAAAGTTAAGCATACATTTTTTACATAACCTACAAGTTCCATTTATCAATACGAAAAAGAAGTAAAAAGATATGTCCATACAATGAGTTACACATAAATGATTATATCTATTTTATTCATAATGACCAAAAACTCGAGGCAAAGTCTGTCAGTGGATAAATAGATGACCACATGTGGACATGTCTATACTGATACTGCATAATACTACTTAGTAATAAGAAGGGAGACACAGCTGATCCTCCTAAAAACTTGTGCGAATCTGCAAAAACATTATACTGAGTAACAGAATCAAGATACATATCCGTATAGTGTTAAAACAGTTTTCATGTGAAGTTCTAGAGTAGGAAGAACTAGTAGGCTGTAAAATAGGTGAGTGTTGCCCGTGGCCAGAGTGAGCTCGTGGAATGATATTCCAGCTGAGCTCTTGGAGGTGAAGGCAACGTCTACATCCTGATTATGGTGATGGTTACACTGGTGTTTACTTTTGGCAAAACCGTTAAAATAGGTGCATTTTACTGCACTTAATGTACAACTCAAAGTTTATTTAATAAGTTATGAAATAGAGCAAACCAATGAAAAGTAAAACTAATTAGTGCTCCCCAATGATAAATTCACCTATTTGAAAATGTTAATGGGAAAAATGCCAGGCTTTTCTCAAAACTGTGGAAAATTCATAGCATGCTATGAGAACATTGTGTGGCCAGGAGTTGAGACAGCTACCCACAGTCCCTGAGTGGGTATTTTATGTGGAAGCCCCTGTCCACGCTGCCAAAGCTGCCATTAATACACGTAGAAGAACACAGAAACCACCCGGTGAAACATCATTTTTCAGAAACGTGTAACTAGAAAAGAAGTGATCTTGGAACAGTCCGTAAAATCACAAGGTACTGGAAAGAAATGAACTTTTGTAGGTGGATTCTCTCTGCAGACTATCAAGCCTCAAGTTCCCCAGCACAGAGCCAATTGTTCCTCAGCAAGCCCAGGTGGATAACCACAGTGACAGTCTCCTGACATCAGTTTTATTCATTGCACAAGAAAAAATAGTAACCAACTTCATTTTGTTGCAGACTGAATATGAATTCCTGCCATGTGCTAAACATGGAGCTGAGGATTTCACTGAAATTCAGAGTTAATGGAAAGTCAGAATTCAAATTGAGGTACCACACACTTAGTGTTTCCAAAGGGCTGTCGCGTCTCATGCAGATGAGACAACAATGGCTGTCCACAGTGCTGCTTTGAAACCACGAACACAGCTTATTGTGAATTTATTTTGTTTTATTTTCGGTAAAGGTTAATTTTTATAGAATACTTCCCAAAGTTGAGATTGCTAGTTGTCTAAAGCCGCTCCCCCTTTTACCAAGTAGAAATCTTCAGTTCAGAGCTTCCATCCCAAAGTCTAAAAACTACATTTCCCAGACTCTGTAACAGGTAGTGACTCGGGTGACCGCTAGTCTCCGAGTAGATGTGGCCACGTTCGGAACCTTCCTTGTGGAACAACAGGCACACGCAGGTTGGCTTTCTGTCTTTCCTTTCTCTCTTGCTTAGCCTACAGTTGAAACTCCATCTGGAACCATCTGAGACATGCTAGCAAACCTGGGTCCCCAGGGCACTCGAGAGGGCCCCAGCACTGAACTGTCGTCCTCAACATTTCTGGTCGTTAGGGACAAAACTCAATATGAGTGCTTAAACCAAACAGACAAAAGAGATAGGCTTTTTTTTTTTTTGGCTACCTGGTAGCTGGCCCTAATTTGTAGGAAAACACATGCAACTTTATTTCTTAGGGTTATCTTAACCATGAAATATGTATTATGTGCATTTATAGAGAAAATCGTCTATCATCTGTGCAAAGAGATTGGAGCCCAAGTGTTACAGAAGGAAAGCCTGAGGCGTCACCCCAGTATACAACAGGGAGCGAGACATAGGATTCTACCCTTTACCTGATGGAATATATATCATGCCCATGGGCCAGAGGAACCAGAAAATCCCAGCTTGTGTGCTCCTGCAAGCAGGATGCAAAGGACTCCCCTGAGAGGGAGCATTTGAACTGGTTTTCTAATGCTCACCAAACACTGGACAGTAAACATTAAGAAGTTTACTCTACTTCCCAGAGGAAAAATTGAGTTGTAGGCATTAAGCACCTTGTTCAGTGTTTCTCAAAGAGTAGCTGAACTGGGGCCTTGCCCCTAGCAGCTTGACCCAAAGCCCACATTAACCAGAAAGCCTGATGCTTCTTGGAGCTCTTCAGCTCACTGATGACAAAAGAGAGAATGACAGAGAACAAGGGCAAAGAGAAATGCAAAGAGGAATGGAGGTAGCACAAAGAAAAAACAGGTAAATTAGACTACATCCAAATTAAAAACTCTGTGCATCCAGGGACACACTCAATAGAGTGAAAAGGCAACCCACAGATCAGGACAACATATTTGCAAATTCTCTGTCTGATAAAAGGTTAATATCCACAATATATAAAGAACTCCTTCAACTCAACAACGAAACAACCAACCCAATTCAAAAATAGGCAAAAGACTTGAAAAGACATTTCTCCAAAGCAGACATACAAACAACAAATAAGCACATTGAAAAGATGCTCAAGATAAGTAAGCATTCAGGAAATGCGAATCGAAACCATGACAAGGTATTGCCTCACATCCATTAGGGTGACTATCATGAAGCAAAGCAAAAAAAAAAAAAAAAATTCCCCAAAACCCAGAAAATAACAGATGTTGGCAAAGATGTGCAGAAATTGGAATTCTTGTGCACTTGTGTTGCTATAGAAAACAGTTTGGCAGTTCCCCAAAAGATTAAAAATAGAATAATCATCCAATCCAATTTAGCAATTCCTCTTCTGGGTATAGACCCTCCAATTCTTTTTAAAGTTAAAACAAAATGAATAGAAGTAAATGGAGGTATGGGCCTTGCATTTTTCCTGTGGAAAAAAAGAAAAAAGGAGAAGGCGAAAAAGAAGAAAGGCAGAAAGAGAAAAAAAAATTCACAAAAGGCAGAAAAATGAGGCAGCAAAGTCATTTGCTTTGGAAGTATTTGAATTCATGTGCACTTTGTTGAGGTGGAATTGGTCAGTGAGTGTACACAAGTAACTATAAAAATGATATGGAAAACAGGTACATATAATATTTTTCAGTGTCTTTTACATCCCACCATCCACCCCCATAAAATATTCTAAATAAATTCTGGCGATCCACATACCAACTGTCTTCTAATGCTGAGGCATTGCAAGGCAACCCTTTCTAGGCAATTTATGAGAAATGATGAAACAGCATGTGGGCTGATGGTAATTAGTGCCTCAGGAGAAGTCTGTCCTTGGCATAGAGTAGACTTTCTCCTCATAAGCTGAGGGAGTACAGGCTTTACTCTGTGCTGGCGGTGCAACTAGGTGGGTTGGCTTTTCATGCTTTGAACCCTCCCACCTACCACCTCAAGCAGCCTGGGGGATAGTTTTTGCTTTTGAAGTTGCTTCTGTCTGGATACTCTGTATTGTGGTTGCAACAAAGCTGACTTACATTTGCTAGGAAGGACTTTGTGTATCCACTGATAGATCAGAAAGGAACTGCCCTTTTATACTTTTTATTTGTGGAAGTGTTTTTAAAGTTATTTTGTATTTTCTTGTTTGGCTCATTTCATATCAGTGTTTGGGGTGGCAAGGGTACTTATTTAACAAGCTGATTGCATCACCAGCCATGTATTATATGTGTCGTGTTTGTAGCCTTGAATTGTTCTGTTGGTTCATTTAGCAATTGCTGTCTGGCTCTGGTAGAATGTGTACTGTAGTGTGGCACTGCACTTAGTGCTGATGAATTCACGGATCTTCCACTTTGAGGAGGAATGACCAACACCATGAGGTGTGTAGTCACTTGTGCCAATGTTGTGTGAACATGGAGAAGACAGTGGCCAGCTCTGCCTGGAAATCCTAGATGCACAGGAAGTGACTTCTGGGCTTGTTCCTTGAGGAAGAGGAGGAAGCTTTCTCATGGGTGGAGAAAATATTTGGAGGAGTAGCACATTGCAGGTAAAAAGGACGGCAAAGTGTCCTGCCAATTTGAGGAGGAACCAGTAACCAATGGGCTGGATGGGGAAATCATCCTTCCAATGTTACTGGGACCACAGATTTGTTAACCAAGAGACCTTGCTCATGCATCATCCCATTTCTCCTAGCACTAGGAGAAGCTATCCTCTCCTTTCTTGCTTGAGTTCCTGTGAAACTGCATCACCTCCTTTAAGGATGCTCAATGATGCTCACCCTCTGCTTGCTGCTCTCGTAAACTCCCTGCTTCACTCATCTTCCAGTGGTTCCTTGTGGGGCTAAGCTCTTGTCCTATAGAAGAAGCCACTGTGTGCCTTAAACAGTAGACATTTATTTCTTATGAAGGCTAGAAGACATTTATTTCCCTGGAGATTAGAATTTCAAGACCATAATGCCAGCAGAGCCAAGGTGTTTTGTTCAGGCTTGCACATCTGCATTGTCCCTACCTGCTCTCTCCTCCTTTTAATAAGCACATAATATCATCATGGAGTTTCCACTCTTGTGACTTCATGTTACCTTCATTTCTGCCCAGAAGCCCCATCTCATACCACTCTCATATTAAGGATTAGGGCCTCCATCTATAGATTTGGGGAATGCTAACAGTCTTTACAAAACCTTTGTAAGAGGAGCAGAGGAGGAAACACCAGCTCCAGAGCTCCAAACTCCTTTTCTTCTTTGTTACCTCCCCCCGAGGCAACCATGTGCTTTTCTGCTAACATCCTTCTGGGGATTTCACAATTTGTGGGTATTTAGCAGCTGAATCTGTAGGCGTCTGGGACAACACACATCAGAGTGATTTGGCCTTGAAACGACTTTTCCTGCACAGTGAGGGACTGCTTTGGTGGACGTCACAGTGGCACTCACACCTCTGAAATGGGATCAGTGGTTGCTGGCTTTGGAAAGCACTCAGTCTTCCCTATGAATCTACACCTCACCCCTTACTCCTGGTACAAGCTTCTCTAGAGCCCCCAGAGACGTGATCTTGCTTCTTTCATTCATGATCTTTTCTTGAGCCAGTTTACTCCCTGTGAGACCTGGCTCAAGCAGGACTATGAATGGTGTTATCTTAAATTATCTTGCTGCTTGATGTAAGAGTAAAATCCTTGTAGTGCAGCTTATGAGTCTCTATGGCTTTTCATGCTCTCTCCTATGGGGGTCAAATTTGAGTGAGATGACATGAGTGGCATGTTCTTTAGTGGCTGACTGCTGCTTTTCTTGATGTTCTTGTATGATGAATCTGAGTAAGGAATTCTCTTTTTTTGAAAGTTTTGAATGCTATTCAGGGACTGGGGATGTAGTTCAATGGTAAAGCACTTGCCTAATAAAATAAAACAAAAACAACAAAAAAAAGATTGTTTGTATAAAGAACTACCACCACCAAAAAACTTCATGTTGCTAGGTGACATTTCCATACTAGCAAGACTGACATTCTCTGAGATGTGCAAGTACCAGAGAGCGAAAGCTCGGTCCTTCTTCAAATACTTCATCAGCCAGAGAGAAAGGAGTGGTCACCATGGTGAGTTACAACATCTTAGCCAAAGGCATCTGATTGAAATGGACAAGAAAATTTGGGCAGCCCCTGGGTAATGGTGGAGACCCTATATCACAGCAAATTCATGCCCTCTGTGCCATTAAAATCAGCCACTAGCAGATTTAGGGACTGATTTGTTAAGCTCCAGCAGGTGCTCAGCCAGGTGACACAGGGACGTGATGCTGCAGTCTGTGAGTAATGTGGCTGTCTGAAGGTACTTGCTTAAGATCAGGTCATCAACGTGGTCCCAGCAGCTCCAGCTCACACTATGGCAGATAAGAGTGTATGAACGCTACTAGACTGTGTTTCACACTCTCGTGGGAGGTTCTGCTTTGGACCTTTTGGTGACTGGGCTATCTATCAATATGGCTTCATGTTTTCCCTTTTACTCTTCTCCTTTATGACAGTGATTCTCAATGCCTGTCTGTATGCATGGGAGAGGGTCCCCTTGAGGACATTAGACAATGCTTGGAGGTGATTCTTTGATTTTGACTTGGCAGGGAGTGTGGCTGGCATTCAATGGGTAGAGGATGCAAGTGTTGCTGAACATCTTACAACAGCCCCACAGACAGATTCATCCAGCTAACCACAGTAGCAGTGCCGAAGTAGGTCATGACTGCTCTGTGTCATTTCCCGCCTGTAACACTATGGGTTCCAAAGTAGCATGTGAGAAGGGGATAAGTTAATTAATAAACAATTCTAAGTTATTTCATTGGGAACTTTTATCGTTCTGTGAAATAAGTCCATCTTACTTACTGTATAGAAGAAATTGAGTATACTATAGCAGCACTGTGTATACAAATAATATTAATATTAAAAGTCCTCATCGAGGTGGTTAGCATCTTTACACATTACACTAGAAGCGCTGTATGCAAATTACATCATGTAAGTTTTACAGCAGCCTTAGGAAATAAAGATTAATTAGTCTTTTCATAGATAAGATAATTGAGGATAAAAGAAATAAAGAAATGTCAATAGCAAGTATTGATGCTGGGCTATAACATTACAGGTGCTGCTCGGAGGGCTTTATACTCTCTGATTTATGGTCCTTTAAAGGAAGTTTCTTATTATCCCTACCCTTGAATGAGGAAGTGCAGGTGTTCTAGAGCTAAGTGAGGTGCCCAGAGTTATGCAGCTCATCACTGGGGACACCAAGATTTGAGCTGGCAGTTTGAAACAGCTTCCATAGCCTCCTTCACTCCTCTAAATGTATCCTGCCTGTGAAGGATGGGGCCAGTTCTCCTTTAACTCAGGTGATCCTGCAACCGGAGCCCTCTAACTTAGGGACGGCTCTTCAAGTCTTATGGACATGTGATGCCTTGACAAAAGGACACTTCTCTGGACTCTCTGATGTTACTGACCCTGAGCACTTCTAGGAACCCCACAGAAACCAAGCATGACCTCCCGTGTGGAACCCACTTCTAGTCTTGGTGCACTGTGGCACTGGCAGTGGAAGGATCAAAGCAGATCTCATTTTCACTAGGGTTCCCAAGTGTCCACACCACGAGGGTACAGGAGGACTCAAGAGAGATAATACCAGACTTGCTGCTGCTAAGGTGACACAGGTACTAGAGCGATTCCCTGCCAGGAAAAGGACCCGCAACAGAATTTTCCCCAAGTCAAACAGGTTCAACAAGTTGCCTGGGGATGTACTGACTGGCCACCAGAGGTGAGGGATGGGATGCTGGAGTATGCCAAGAGAGTGAGAGAGGAGAGAAAATGTAAGAAGACTCAAAGATGATTGAGGAGGAATTGTTTATTCATTCAAAAAATGCTTGGTGGAGTGATGGCTGCCTTTTTTACTAACTGAAAGATATAGATGTACGACAGTACATAATGTTTCTAGCAGCTTTCCAGCCTGTGCAGTACGTTCTCTTGCTTTCTCAGGTGTAATTATCATCCTCAATGTTCTACTTGACCATCCTGGGTTTTGTTTTTTTTTTTTTTTACATTTTCCCCATAGATTCATTATTTTATGTGAGATACATAAATGGACTAATATTTTTATGTGTTTTTATGCACCTTTTGCTTTTCCACTCAGTGGATGAGTGTGTGCAGGCTGTTGCTCTGCACTGCTGTGTAGTGCTCCATTGCACAACTCCTTCCCCATTGATCTTTCCTCCTGTCGTGGACATTTGCCTCATTTTCAGGTTCTTTCTGGGAGCACATATAAGCATTTCTCCTGCAACACAAGCAAGAATTTCTTCAGGATACATGCCAGAGAGAATTACTAGGACATAAGCAACATACTTCAGTAGATAACACCACACTCTGCCAAAGTTGTTGTGCCAATTTTTAATACTTTTAGTGACATTCTGCTCCAGATCATTCCCAACACTTGACTTAATGTGGGGGTTTAAGATGAAAATATCTGGTTACCTGGTGGGTGTGCTATGATAACTCATTCTTTGATTATCTGATGGTACGTTATGGTAACACATGATTTTAATTTGTGTTTTATTATTAGTAATGGAGAACAAATTTTCAAAGGTTTTTTTTTTTTTTTTTTTGTGGTGCCGGGGATCGAACTCAGGCCCTTGTGCTTGCAAGGCAAGCACTCTAATCACTGAGCTAAATCCCCAGCCCTAAATTTTCAAAGTTTTAATTGCTATCATAATTCATCTTCTAGAAAATCCTTCTTGGTTGTTTTACCAATGAATAAATTGAATTTTTATCTTTTAAAAATATTTTGGGTGGTACTGAAGATTGAATACAGGGCCTTCACACTGAGATACATCCCCACCCCTTTTTTATTTTTACATTGAGACAGAGTCTCATTGAGTTGTTAAACTGCCCACATTGCTCTTGAACTTGTCAGTCATACTGCTTCAGCCCTCCACCAGTGCTAAGATTGCGGGGATTTGCTACCCTGCCCATTATTTTCTAGATTGACTCAGATTACTGCACATATATATGAGATGCAGAGTGGTAGTATGGTACATATTGTCTTAGTCACTTTCTCATCACTGAAACATAACATCCAACACCTGCGACTTAAAGAAGGAGAGAATTATTTTGGTTCACATTTTACAAGTTTCAGTCTTTCCATGATCAGCCAGGTTCAATGCAGGATGACGAGGCAGAGGAGCATGTTAGAGGATGGCCGCTCATGGCATGGCAGCCAGGAAGCAGAGGGTGAAGAAGGAGCCAGGAAGGGAGAAGTAACGTTCCAACTCACACTCAGTGACCTGCCTCTTCCAACCAGGCTCTACCTCATAACAGCAAGTCAGATATAATCCCTGTATAATCCAATCACATTCCAAAGGTCTCACCTATGATAGCAGGAGGCTTTCGTGGGACATCTAAATATAAATCATAGCATTCCACCTCTGGCTCCCAAAAGACTCATGGACATCTCTTCATGCAAAATGCATTTAGTTCTTCTCTAAGAGTGGCCAAAGTCCTGACACGTTCAACATTGCCAAAAAGTCAAAGTTCAAAGTCTCCTCTGAGACTTAAGGCAAAATCTTAGCTGTGAATCCCTGTAAAAACAAAAAAGATGGTTAAACACTGCTGACACACACACAGGCAGCATAGTGTAAATATTCCTAACCCAAAAGGGAGGAATAGGAGGAGAAACCAATGGAACCAAAATAAGACTGAAACCTCAACATGAAATTCCGTTGCTTCAAGCCCAGCACCTGGGGCAAGTTATGGTGAGATGCGAGCTCCAAATGGCCTGGGTGGCCTCCCTCCTGCAACATTGCCAGTGGTTGTAGCCCTCATGACTTCTCTCTTGGAGTGCCTTTGCTCACTTCTTGCAGCTATCCTCAGATATTTTACATTCCTGCCTTCTCCAACTTTCTGGGGTCTCCACTGCACTTGCAGCTTCACTCTCATAGATTCATGCCCTGCTCTCTCAGAGATACATTGCCTGGCTTCCCAGGGCTTCTTCTGAAATCCAGGTGGAAGCTTTCCTGATCTCACAACTGTAGCACCATATGGATGATGCCAAGGTCTGCTGTCAGCTTGAGCTGTAGCCAGGCTCTTTTGGATAATGGCTGCAGAGGCCTCTAAGTGCCTGGATAGCTGAGCACTGTGAAATGAATCCCAGGGTACCAATTTTCAAGGTAAATTCTAAAATACCAATTCCCTAGGCTGCCATTTTCTAGAACAATGCCCTAGGACTCTTTTCACACAGCAAAATCTTTCATTTTCTTAATTTTGAGCCTGTAATGGGTGGGGTCTTGCTGGTTCCTCACCTGCCCTCAAGCCATCTTTTCTATTGTCCTGATGCAAAGTACTGTACTTGATATTTTAATGCTAATCTTTTCAGCAACCCACCGCTCATTGGCCAAAACTTTACAGGCCCAACTTTATATCAGCTTCCTTTCTGGTGAAATTCAAAACTGTCAAAATCACTCAGCTGTGCCATTTGCTCTTGATTCTCAATGTAGAGCTGGCTGAAAGTACCCAGTGATATCCATGCCACAGCCTGAATGCTGAGCTGCCTCACAATTTCCTCTGCCAGATTAATTAGCCCGTTGCCCTTTATCTTACTGTCTTTCAAAGTCTCAGGACATGAGCAAAATATGGACAAATTTTCTGGCAGAGCACAATGTACATGGTCTCTAGTCCAACTCCCAACGGAGTCCTTCTCAACTGAAACATCCTGAGCCTAATCTTTGCTGTCTGCATTTCTATCAATATTCTGATCTGTGTTCTGACCAGAAACTACCATCAATCTCACTGTTGTAGGGCTGCTTCTCCAGTGGCATCTCTGAACCTTTCCAAACTATTCTCTGAAACTAATTCCAAAGGCTTCTGAACCACAGGGTCAGGAAGCTGCAGCAATGATCCCACTTCTCTGGTATGGAAATCTGTCTCAGTCACTTTCCTTGTCTCTGAGACAAAGGTATATACTATTGAACGATCAAATCAAGTTATTAGCATATCTATCACCTCAAATAATTATCATTGTATGTTGAAAACATCAACATTCTCTCTTTTAGATATTTTTGAAACATATGAAAATTATTGACTATAGTCCCCATTGTGTGCTATAGAACACCAAAACCTACTTCTCCTATCTAGCTGTATTTTCATACCTTATTAACCAACACTTCTCTGACTGTTTCTCATGGTTCCCTTCTCACTTTTTGGTAATCATGATCCTGTTCTCTACATCTATGAGAGAGTTGATTATATTTCATTTATTTATTTTTAGGATTTCCTTATATTTACAAAAATGAAATTTATTAGATCAGTGCTGTATCATTTTCCATTTTAATTTCTTGGCTTTAATGTAATTGAATTTATTAAATTTAGTTTATGACTAGGCTATTGTATATGTTTATTTAAAAAACATGTTCTAAATCTAGGATAAGAAATAACACCTCTATAATTTCCTTTTGGTGGCTTAAAAATGTACCCTGCATCATTAAGTCCCTAAGTCTCCTCAAACTGATTTATGTCAATAATGAGACAGAGCAAACATGCTCATCTTCTCAAAAGAAATAATATGTTATTTTGAAACTTGTAATCTTTAGGGCTACTTGTGTCACTTGGATATATGCCATATATGCATGTTTCTGCATACTCTTTTTTCTTTCTTTCTTTTGTCCTTTTCCTAAACTAAATATTGCAAGTAATTAATTAAATTAGTTTTGAAATATATGTTGAAACTTGGTTCTGTAAAAGTAGATTGGACAACTTTTCCCTCTTCCCTAGTTGAAATACAACTAGCATCCTTAGTCAGTATACAAAATACAAATGTAAAAGTGCTGGAGAGAAGGTCCACTGGCTAGCGATACCGGGACCAAGGAATGGCACGGCAGCAAATTGCCAGGGCTTTTTCCTTTTCTATCCCAGACTTGGAGTTGAAGAAGTTGAAACTCAGACATGTCAGCAGACACAGACCAAACACCAGAAGTCTGTCTTATTTAGTTGAAGAGCCAGCGGAGGGGAAGTCCACAGAAAGGGAGTGTTGGGACTGTGAGTGCAACTCCGGCTCCACGTACACATTTCCCAGTAAAGACTGAGAGGGGAGCCTGGAAAATACAACGGCAAAAACAACAAACTCAATGCATGGTCTCAGCAAAAACATGGAGAGGACAGAGGAAGGGCCTCTCAGTTCCCTGGAAGATGAACAATAGAAATTACCCAGTCTGAATAACAGAGGAAGGGGACTGAACAACTAAGCGGAGCCTCAGGGCCGTGTGGCATCATGATAGAGTATCTCGCCTTTGTGTCACTGGAGTCCCAGAGAGGATGACAAATGCTGGGTTGAAAAAAGTACTAAGAAAAATAATGTCTAGAAACTTCTCAGACTTGACAAAAAAATGAAAATAAGAGATTCAAGAAGTTGAGAAAAACCAATATAGGACAAGTGCAATGTAATCTGCACAAAGATACATCATAGTCGAATGTTTGGACACAAAAGGCAAAGGAGAAAGTTTTGATAGCAACTAGAGGAAACAGCCAATTGCCCACAGGGGAGATGCAGCCTCACTGGTATTTGGTATCATCAGTTTTCTGTTTTATTCCTTTAGGATGCCTGGTGGGTGTGAAACGGTATCAGAACCTGTGGAGCCAGAGCAAAGTTGCATAGCATTTTTCAAGAACTAAAAGAAAAAAAAAAAACTATCAGTCTGGGATTTTATACCCTGTAAAAATATCCTTCTGGAATGAAGGAAAAATTAACTCATTTGCAAATGAAGAAAAGCTACGGTCATTTGTTATTAGGAGCATGACCCTATATAAACTGCCAAAGGGAGTTTTCTAAACAGAAAGAAAGTGACAACAGAATATATCTTGGAGTATCAGGAAGAAAGACTTGTTAAGGTGTAATAGTAGTAATATAATACACTTTTCTTCTTTTTTCACTTTTCTAAATTGTGTTTGTAATTTGAAACAAATTTATGACATTATACTATTTGGGTTCTACATGTATATGGAGGAAATATTTAAGATAATTGTATTTAACAGGAGAAAGCAAAGGGTTGTGAGGGGAGATAAGATTTCCAATACTTTTCTCACCAGCGTACCAGGTGTGATTTTAAATACACAGTGATTAAAAGGTTTTATTACAATAAAAGACACACAGCTCTCTTAATCTCACTTAAAATATCCCTCCCTGCTTCAAATACACGTGTACTGTTCTCTAAGCAGC
Organism: Hystrix cristata; assembly: GCA_004026905.1. Taxonomy (NCBI): domain Eukaryota; kingdom Metazoa; phylum Chordata; class Mammalia; order Rodentia; family Hystricidae; genus Hystrix; species Hystrix cristata. Next base: position 52,491 of record PVJO010009640.1, on the reverse strand, counting down.
TGGTATGTCTTCTTTTGTATCTTTAGTTGTGCTGTCATGGTGGTCTCAGTTTCCTGAAACAATTCAAAACATTTACCTTTCAAGGTCAGGTTGGCTTTGGGGAAAAACCAGAAGTTTCATGGTACCAAATCCAAAGGATAAAGTGGAGAAGACCACATCATGATTTTATAACCTGCTTTCCTTTGGAGGGCACTTGAAAGCAGCCTTCACTATTTTTTTTTTAATCATACCTCTTAAAGAGATTCACAAAAGAGGATTTCCAGAACTGCTTCAGAAAGTGACAGGAACAATAAGATAAATGCATTCAATGAAAGGAGGAGTAATTTGGGGAGGATTAAAGGAATGTGTCTTTTACTGTAATAATTATTGTAATATAAACATTCACTGTGTATTTCAAGGACACGTCCTATAAGAGCTCTGGTTACTGTCACTTCTCTGCCTCACTGGTGTTTGGTATTGTCAGTTTTTTATTTTAATTTTAAGCACCTTGATAGATATGAAATGGTATTTTCCTGGTGTTTTATTTGGCATTTTTTCCTGGTGATTAACATTTCCATATATTTCATAGATATTTTGTATGCTTTATTTTATGAAATTTCTACTTGTCTTTTTTTTTTAATTTGGCGTTAGTCTTCTGTTATTGATTTGTAGAAGCTCTTTATACGGAGTGGGTATTTGTTATAGATTCTGGACCCTTTGTCGGATGTGCGTTTTACAAATTTTTTTCTCATTTTGCAAAGTACCTTTTCAAATTCATAGTAAACTTTCCTAAAGGGCAAAATTTTAAATACAATATTGATGGATGCTAACTTACCCATTTTTATTTTTATATTTTATACTTTCTTTGTCCGATAGAAGTTTTGTCTACCCAAAGGCAGGGGAGAGATTTAAACATGCTTTCTTGTCTAGAGCTTAGCTGTTTTAGCTTTTACTCTTCATTCTGTGATATATCTTGCATGAGGGAAGGGATCAGGCCTTCTTTTGTTTTTTGAGACTTCACACTTTTATCCAGTAGTTCTAGCATTATTTGTTGAAAAGATTTGTCTTTCCTTACTGAGCAGTTTGTCATGTCTTGGCTATTCTTGCCCTCTGTGCCTGCATGATGTATTATGGCAAAAGCTTATCAAGGTTTATTAAAAACCTTTTGATGTTGTTGATTGCACTGAAATTCTCTATATATTTTGCAAGAATGGGGAGCCTTAAAATATTATCTTTCTATTCTTAAATATAGTCAATGTCTCTACATTTTAAATGCTTTTTAAATATCTCAATAGTCAGACAATTTTATCCTTAAAGAAATTACATATTTATTGTTAGTTTACTCTCAGTGACCTCATCTTTTTGTCGCTATTATAAATATTATATATATTTAAATTATATGCACCGTTATTACATGCATCATGGAAATGCAAATAACTTTCGTACATTGATTTTTTTTAAAAAAAAAACTTGCCAAATTCTATTTTTATTCTTTCAGTATTCACTCTAGAAATTCTAACATGCATATTTAATTTGGCAAAGTTAAATTTTAATAAGTATCTTTTACTTCCCTTCAAATCTACATGCTATTTTGGTTGAGTATTTTAGTTCTAACTTAATTCTTAACCTCACAAAATATTCTTTCATTATTGTCACCTCACAGTCAAGGAGATACTCTCATCTGCTCCCTCAACTTGCTGGCATCTCTGACCTTCCTCCTGAGACAATTCTGCATTCTCCCCACAGGCTCCATCTTAGCTCCCCTTGGGGAGGTCTGCTGACACACATACTCTCAATTTTCATCCCTTCTCCCACATCTTCATTTTGTCTTTACATTTGCATTTCATAGATGCTGGGGATTATCTTCCATAGTTGTCAAAAGAAGGTGAACTTTATTTACACCCTGCTCATTTCTTCTGTATACTTGCTGATTTCTATTTTCATCTGGCTGTTTTATCAGTAACTATGAAAGATATGTCAAAATTTCCCACTGTGATTATTTATGTGTCTACAAGACAATTCTGCAAATTCTGTAGATTCCAAGGTTATGTTATTGGGCACACACACACGTACTGTATTTTCTCATTATTTCATTATGTGCTCCCCTCTAAATTGCTAATAAAAGTTCTTGCTCTAAAGAATGCTTTGATTGATGTGAATATATATAAAACAGCTTTTTTTTCTTGCTAGGGTTTGAATACCCTGCTATCAGTGAGGTCCTGGACAAATCTCTTATGCAGCATCCCTTCTACGGAAATAATTTGTTGTAAAAATATGTTAACCTGAGAGTTGACCTGGATGGTAGTGACTTATCTAGGAAAACTGAGGACCATGGGTGGAGAGGAGGAATTTATATACCAGAGGAGGCTCCAATCAGTGCACATGCAGATTCTTGGTGGAGTCAGACACTGTTTCTTCCTGTTCAGGGTTAGAGAGTGTCTTCTCACATTCACCACCATCAAATACACTATTCATGGTCAATTTCATATCTTTCTACATGGGAAAAGGCACACTCTTGTGATTCACAGCAGCACAGCTCTTGGGAACCTATTTAGGTAGAGAAGCAATATGGGTCTCCAGGCTTCTGCAGCTTAACTCTGTGTGTGATGCACACAACAACATCCCTTTTCCAGATGCCACCTCACCAGTCCTGCCACCATGAACAATGGCTTCCAATTGGTTCTTTAAACTTTGTTCGTGGGCTTCATTGACACTAACCACAAAGTCTCCTTCAGAGAAGGCAGGGGACTGGCTGGGTTTCAGCACAAGTCCAGGAACTGGACACTTGGAATTTCCCTCAATTCCAGAAAAAAATGTTTGGTCATTATTTCTCTGAATATTGCCTGTCTTTTCTCTTCTTTCCTTTCTACCTTTTTCTAGAGTTTTCACTAGATATACACTAGCTCTTTCTCCTTTACTGTCCATATTTCTTCTCCTCATTTTTGTATGGTCCAGAAACACCCCTGTGTGTGATGATTTCTGGGTATTTTATGCTTGTCCTATCTTCTCCTGGGCTGTGTCTAATCTGCTTTCTAATTTACAACTTGAGTTTTAAACTTTAAGCACTACTTTTTTTTCATTTCTAAAAGGCTTACTAAATTAACATAAAAATTCACTTTCATGCTTTTATAATTTCTCATTCTTTGGCCTCAACTTTAATATGCTATTTTAAAATATTAAAAATATTTTAAAACACTCACAAAGGAACACACTAACATATTTAAATATATCAAGCGTACGGATTTTATACCTTTTGTTTTAATTATTTTCCTATAAACCTCACCATGAGCATCTTCCCTTCTGTGCTCCTTCCTTTGAGATTTGTCCCCTTCATCTTTCTCTGTGGCTTCTCTTTGGGGACAGGATTAACAATGCATCCCTCCAGAATTTTATATCCCACACTGTAAGAACCTGAAGCCACTCACCATCCTCACCATCAGGGACCACCTCAAAGTTGTTCCAACATCACAGAGCAGGTGTGCACTCTGACTCCTACAGCATGTGTGGCTGGTCTGGGGCTACACATTTTGCAAGAACATTTTCTCCTCCAGAACCTGAAGATGACGGTTCCCTGTTGCAGAACGTTGTCTCTTGACAGTGCCCTGCCTCTCTTGTCCTTCTTCCAGGGCATCATGCAGGTGAGTCTCTGTCCCTGTGGCATGTTTCTGGGCCTTCTTTTGCCAGGGTCTGCGGCAATAATGGATTCACTTGAAGCCAGGGGAGGGATATGAGTAGACCTTTGCTAGCTCTTAGACATGTGGAGAAGCAGAACTGGGAACACTATTTGGAGAAAACACCTTTGGAACTTGAGCAGAGAGATAAAAAATCTTCTTTCTTCTCATTCTGAGAAAGATGGAGGGAAGTTGGCATTTTGACAGGTCTGAGAGGCTGTGGGGTTGAGGACATTTAGATACATGAGACCAAGGTTACTCTCTTACTCCAGGCCTTGGCCAACTCACCTGCCCTCAGCCCCCTGTCTTTATCTGTTGGGAGGTCTCCATGACAACTGCCAAGCAATGATACAGGGTGCTGTGGATGGCCCCAGACCCACGGGGTACACAATTTTGTTATTAGATGTCAGAAAAAGCAGCCCTGCATCTCATTCTGCTGAGGGCTGCTTCCAGGGTACCCTGGGGGTTTTCCTCTGTTTACTTTCTGTGTTCGGCTTGGAGGGTCCTAGAGAGAGCTTGCATTGACTACAGGGTTGCTCTGTGCTTCTGCCACTTCATTGCCAGGATTGCTGATGTGGAGAGGCTGTCACTCTGTGTGAATACTTAACTTTCCCAAGCTCAGTCATTCTTGTAGAGACAAGAAGGCAGGAGGGGAGAGGAGAGGGGAGGGACAAAAGAATGAGAAAGGACTGTTGTAAACCTGAGCTCCCTGCCAGCCCCACCCTGGGGCAGTTTGGGGGCCTGATGGGATTTTCCATGTGATTGTTTCATGGGCTTCTTCTTGCTTTCCAAAACCAGCCTTTCCATCTGTAATTGACATTTGTTTTGTTGACAGAAGAGCATTGGGCTGGGTACAGGAACCAGGATCCTGGCCTTGACTCAATTGTCCCAGGACTGACCTGCAGGGCAGGCACAGGAGCTGGGGCTTCGTTAGGAGTCCCTGGCTCCCAAAGCTCCTGCAGTCTCACCATCTAGGGGCAGGTTTGGAGCTCCATTTGTGGTTCTCCCTCATTCCCAAACCAGTTGCTATAGTTTGAGCGGGAGGTCCCTGGTCCCAGCCACAGCTCAGCTTCGAACTGTGTGACTCTGTATTAGGTGGGGTATACCTGCAAGGAGCTTCTCTCTAGAACGGAAGAGGCCTGGGGCCCAGCATGCCTTCTCTCTTCCCTCTTCAGCAGCTATTACATTTTACTTTACTCATTTTCCTTTTCCTCTGACAGTTGAGGAAAAGTATTTACTTCTGAGGCTCAGGGAGGTGGCTGTAGCTGACCTTCTCCTATTTGGCCCACAGGCTCCAGGCTTGCAAGTGGGACTGTTGGAGCTCAGGTGACTGCCCACAGATGCTCTCCGGGCAGATTTTCTATGAATGGGAATACAGAAAGAAGCTGCTGCTTAATCATTGACTTATGGTCCCTTTGACACCCTCCCAAGCTACTCGGGCTCCCTTCATGTTTTGTTTTATTTTGGAATGAAGTTCAGAACATTTTGCATGTTTATCAGGCAAATATTCATTGAGCTACTAAGTCGCAGGGGTCTGACCTAGGCTGAGCCATGGACAAAGGAACCAGACAGGATGAATGTGACACTGAACCAGGCAACAGGATAAAAATGGAGTTTATAATCCTTATCTGCCTTTATCGGAGCCTGACTTCAGAGCAGACTCTGGGCAACATTTATGTAGGCTCTCTTTCATTTTGCTTCCTAGAGAGCCTTGCTTCCATTTGGGGAAACTGAGCCTGTGGGGGTGTTAGAACGCAGGCAGACCACCTGGCCACCCAAAGCAAAGCGGGTACAGAGTGAGCTCCTGAAATGCCTCACTCTGTGTGATAATGGCTGACTTGATAAAACTTCTCACTTAATGGTGAGGCACCTGAGGTCCATCGGTGTCTGGGGATGGGCCTAGGAACACCCTGAGAGGTGCTGTCTTGAAGAGGAAGATCCTATATTGTGCACTGGCAGGGTGGCATCTGTCCCCAACAACTTGAGGACATCTTATGGGATGACTCCTGGAGATAGAGTTTCGCTTTTGGTCAGACTCTTTTCCAGGCAGCCACCCAGCAGGCTATTCCAGCGGCTCTGCTCTCTTGACCAGTGTCCCTAAGAAAACCTCACTCTCCCTCCAGCCCCACAATTTCATGTACACAGCTCTATTGTACCACTTAATTCCTTAAATAATCGAAACTCTTGCCCTGTCGAATTCTGAACATGGACAAAGGTTAGAAATCAGGTGCTTGAGGGTTGGTCCCAAGGTAAGAATATTTCAATATATTTATTAATGAGTTGCAAGAGTCAGAGAAAAGGTTAAGTGGCAGAATTTGCTGAATGCACAGAATTATTTAAATTAACCATTCAGGGAAGAAAAAACACAGACTATCTTCTATGAAATTGTATTTTTTTCTTACTCACTATTTTATCAAGGTGAAATATATTAAGACAATCAGTGGTGCAGAGACCACATTTAGTATCCTAAGTCTTTTCTGCTGAAATATAATTTACTATCAAGAGTGGAGAATTTGGACTTAAAGGATTGTGATTACTGAAGTTAAAGCCATCATCTGTCAGGAATGCCTGATGCTGTGAAGTCAGAGACATGTGGAAAATCGTTGCCTGGTCAAGACTCTCCCAGAGAGGAGGGATCAAGGAAGGACATGTCCTCTGGTCACAAGATGTCCCTACAACCTCTTCAATATTGCAGACCTCTGGCCTCCTTCTCTTGAAAGCTCGGCCTCTGGAGTCAGGCTTCTGGGTCCATATAACAGCCCTGCCAATCATGAGCTCTAGGTCCTTGAATACCTTGTTGGATTTCTCCTTGTCTCAATTTCTCATCCTTTCCACAAACACTTCTTGCTGGTGCTGTGGGACAGGTGCAGTGAAATGGTACGTGCAGTAGCTTAGGATAATGTCTGGCTCTGGATGTGTGTCCCGTGACCACACACTGCATTGTCACTCACCTGCATGTAACCTGATGGGACTCACACCAAGCTCTCCAAGGGTCCCGCACAAGAGGCTTGCCCTGGCAAGTGGGTCTGCTAGCCAAATGCTGTTGTCATTTTATTTTTTGTCAGACTCCAATCTCCAGCCTGCACTCCACACTGTAGGCTGAGTTTGGTGTTTCTAATCAAGTTGCACAACAAGCCAGCAGTGCAGGCCCAGCATGTGCTGAAGCAGGTGCTGCTACCTGAATGGAGATGTGTGGTGAGTCTTTAGAATTCTGGACAGGTCAACATCCCACTGGGAGACACCGAGCTACCGGGAATGGTTCAGACGTGCTTCTCTGAGTGTCTTGCTCCTCTGGTGCCTCTGAAGAAACTATACTTCAGACACAGTCTTCAATTCAGATCCTGCACCGTAAACTTCCTGCTAATTTGAACTTGGTTGGAATCTACCTCTTCACTGTTTGGAGGTGGAGGGTGATAAAGTTTACTAAACAAAGTGTAACTTCTGTACAGGGGAGGCTGCTTGGCCTCCAAAGACGAGCAGGTGTTTCTCAGAGCCTTAACTGCCAAACCTCTGTCCCTATGCAGAGGCAGCACTGTGGCGCTCTGCTTGATTGCTGGTGATGCCCCAAAATCTCTGATGTCACAGAGCAGGTGTGAACTCTGACTCCAGCAACATGTGTGGCTAGTCTAGGGCCGCACATTTTGCACCATCCACATTGTCCTCCAGTTCAGACCAAGACTGTATTCCCAGTCAGCAGGTGTGTTGTAAAGTGTTTTCCTATCATGGCCCCACAATTGTCAGCTTGTGGTGAATCAGAATGAGCCTTTGTGCAGAGAGTTAGGTACTGTGAGTCCCCACCCCCTAACTCTAGTGAAGAAATCAGGGGATATGTGCCTTTATGTTGGACAGATTGGAGGGGGGTTAAGATTGTTGCTTCCTCCACTATGAAATCAACACGTTTTGCCATAATGAAATAGAACTACAAGTGAATATAAATGTTTGCATCAAAATGGGAAGTTTCTGTGCTTTCTGACTGGCAAAAGGCCTACTTAACGTAAATCATTATGGCTTTCTAGTTGTTTGCTCGGGCTTTGAGGAGAAAATGCAAGTGATTTCATGTCTCTCAAACCCACAAATCATGCCACCATATGTGTGTGCTGAGAATGAGGCAGGGAAGGCACGCAGCTTGTGAGGACATCCCGAACCGTATGCCCTCATCTTCCTTCCTTGTCATATGTGCCTGTAAATCACCTTGTAATAAGATTAAAACTCCTGTCCCCTTCCCCAGCAGCTGGTGATGCCAGACAGTAAGGGGGCCATAAAGGGCACAGGAGACTGCATGGGCATGGAGGTGGGTTAGGCGTGCCCCTGCCATTCTGGGAGCCCCTCTGTAGAGCCTGACCAGCACTGGACCCCCTCTTCCCTGTGCACTGCACTGCACAAGAGGCTCCCCACTCTCAGTCCCCAAGGCAGGCAGGAGGCTGCTTTCCCCAGGCAACAGCGGGGGGGGGGGGAGCAGGACCCCAGTAGTCTTGCATACACAATGACCTCTCCCTGCCCAGGGCAGAACTCACTTCCGTTGGACTTCTACAAGCCCAGGGCTACCCTGAGGCAAGACAGACACGCAACACCTTATGGGGACCCAACAGACATCGTCCCTCAAGGGGCAGGGACTGAGCTATTATGGCAGGAGTTAAGAGCAGGGGCATAGAGAGGGAACCGAAATAGACTCTAGTTCTGGGAACCATGCCTTCAGGAGCTTCAAGGTCCTTGAAAACCAACTGGTTCCAGCCGGTGTGACCCAGTCACTTGGAGAACAGGGTGGGGTGGGGGGCTGTAACCCGAGGGGGCAATTTAAAGACTTCTGCCTGGTTTCTCCAATCTTCCTTCTTCTCATCCAAGACGTACAGGAGAAAGGGTCCAGGGGGAGAGGAAGACAGATGGAAGACTAATTACAGGAAACACCACTTCTGGTCTCCAGGGGAAGGTCCTGCAGTGCTGGGTGCTGGACATGCAGACGTCCACAAGGAACAGTCCCAAAGCCATGAGGTCGCCCAGATCCATAAAACGGAAGAGAAGAAAACCAAGTTCAGTGTGTCCTGGAAACTAGCACGTCACAGAGGAGCAGCTGAGCAGAAAAGTGACCCAGCATCACCCGCCGACCCCACACCATTGATCTTGTGGTCCTGTGTTTAGACTGGTTATTTGTGGAATTCTGTTTATAATTTTTTTATTATTTAAAAATTATAGTACGTAATTATTTTCCTTTCAACAAACATTCTTCTGCAACACCATTTTCATGGCAGAATAGTATTCTATCCCAAATGAGGTTGCAAAACTCAAAGGATTTCCTGTGTAGATATATCTTTTGCAGGGACATAATTCAGTCCACCAAGACAAATTTGTGACCTTCTTTGTGGACTAAATAAGAAAATGGAGAGTCTAAGCACCACTCCCAGAGGCGGAAGTCTTTGTGGGGACCTTGGTGGTTGAGGCCAAGGGAAGAGGAAACTTTTAGGGAGTGAGGCTGAACGCATCAGTGCAACCTCTTGTGAAGGTGGAGGTGCGTTAAGGAATCCCAGTGAGATTGTTCTGGAACTGCATCACTGAGGATCAGGAGGGGAGGTAGTACTGGGGCATCTTCATAAATGGTTACAAAAGGAGGTGAAAGGAGTATGTTCAAAATGCCACCAGGACTTGGAAGGCAGAATGATGAAGTTGGCAAAGACCCAAGACCCCAGCCAGGGCTGGGTGTGTCTGGAGAGCAAGTCAGACAGGCAAGGGGTGGCTGAGGGCCAACATGAGAGACAGGAATTCACAGCCTTCTGCCAAACCACCGGGTGCACTCATCTAACTCTGCTCTCTCCTCAGTGAGGTTTGTGCCCTGTATTGATGAGTGGACTCCATGAGATTTTTTCAATAATGTGGGGAGATGCTCACGCTAATGCACTGAGTAAAACAAGATTTGGAGTTATATATGCTACACATCGAATTAAAGCTATTTATCATATAATGCAATTTAATATAAATTGCAACATTACACAATATACATGCATATTATATATATGCACACATATATACATGTATATATTTTACATTATATTCAGAAAGTGGTTAATAGAAAAAAATACTATGGAGGGAAGGTCACCAAAATTGACATTGCATTTCCAAGTAGTTTGACTCATTATGCTTTTCTGTATTTTTCAGATAGTCTTTACTTACACATTTATAACAAAGTTGTAAATCATTACAACATTCTTTTCCAAACAAGCACAGCCTCCCTTCCCTGGGGTGCCCCATGGCCCCATGCACCTGTGTTTCCCTCTCGGTGTGCAGAGCCTCCTCCCCCACCCACTGAATCCCAGACAGCCCCCCTCCTCCCACTCTGTGCTCGCTTGGGTGATCTGTCCACAACTGTGATCTGGATGAATACGGACAGCTGTCACTCTCAATTCTAGCTCCATCTGAGACCTTTCTCCTGAACTCCAGATTGAAGTTTCCAACTACGACAGAGATCTCCCAAGTGCCCCGTAAAGCTTCAAAGTCAATGTGCTTGGGCTCCTTCTTTCTGGAAAGCAATGCTCAGTGACACAGACCCCAAGACATAGGACTCTGGAGATGCCACTTACACCCTCCTCTCCTCACCCCAGAACTCCCCACACAGGGAGCCAAGTATCAAACTACCAGCTCCTCCTTGCAGATCTGCCATTCACTTACAGTGGCTGGTTGCTTTCCTGGCTTGCACACAGGACCTTCTCATGTCAAGGTTGGTGAGTTTTCATCAGGGAAGCACCAGCTTGGGCCCTGGTTTGCTTTGTCGGGGGGTGGGATGTGGAGCTGCTCAGGGACATCTGGTTTTGGACCTCCTTCCTGCTCCCCTGGTGCTTTTTTTAACTCTGCAGGAGCAGAGTGGGGGAAATGTTTTCATCTTTCTTTCTTTCTTTCTTTCTGGTTTTTTTTTTTTTTTGATTCTTTGCAATCTTCCTAAAAAAAATAAAAATAAATTAAAAAAAACACCTCTAAGCTGCAAAGTCTCTTTCCACTGATCTCTTCCTAACATCCCACATTATTTCTTCCTGAAAGGTAATACACAATTCAGAACTCATTAGCAGTATGTAGATAATTCACGTATTTTCTCCTGCTTCAAATCTTTTCCTTTTTTAGGCAATATTTTGTCTCTCCTTAGTTGGAAATGTCTGCCAGTTTTGCCTAAATATAAGGACAGACCAGGTTGTTTTTATTAGTTGGGAGAATCTGAGACTAATCTGTGTATAAAATCCCTTATAAAGCAGATTTCTTACTTTTACAGAGAGATAAAGAATCTGTGTTTATGGGTGCTAGCCCCTTGTCCTGCCCAGGTGGACCCCTGGGGTGCTTCCCAGTAAGCAGATGTGCCCACCAGCAGCACGCATCTGGGTCCGCGGCCTCAGTTCAGCAAGGGGTGGTCTCCCAGTTTCCAGTCCTTGAGGAGGTGTTGCTTCCTGCTTTGTGGCACGATAATGACACCACCTATGCTGTGCTTGCTGCTTGTCGCCTTTTCCCTTTAAGCCATCCACCTTCACAGGGCTGGTTCATGGAGCGTCCTCTTAAATGACCACTGAAACAAGGATGTATTGGAGGAGATCTCTCCAATCCAAGCCTGGCATCAGGGGGCATAGGGCTGGTCCTATGTTCCATGGGGCAGAGGTCCCCAACCCTCAGACCATGGAGCAGTACCTGCCTGTGGCCTGTGAGAAACCAGGTGAATGGCGGGCAAGCAAGTGAAGCTCCGTCTGTATTTACAGTCACTCCCCATCGTTTGAATTACCACTTGAGCTCTGCTCCTATCAATCAGCAGGGACATCAGCTTCCCTTAGGAGAATTCACCCTACTGTGCACCTTACTGTGAGCTGTGCATACAATGGATCTGGACTGCATGTAAGAGATCTAGGCTGCGTGCTCTTTATGAGACTCTAAACCTGACCCCCTCATCCCTGGAAAAATTACCTTCCACAAAATTGGTCTATGGTGCCAAAAATGTTGGGGACCCCTGTGGTGGGGAGTGTGGGGAGCCCTGTGATGACAGACATGTAGGGACAGGGGTCCCCATAGGTAGGGAAAAGATAGGGTAAAGGCCTCGTCAGACATTAAACCTAAGAGCAGCTACATTCCAACAGTTAAGGAGATAAAGGCAAAGAGACTAATTCTGGGAAGGCCCCAGGTAATCTGATTAACATACAGAAAACAGACTCCCTTTTGACTCTTTAACTAGGCCTAAGGCACCTGCCCATAAGTTTGCCCTCTGCCAAAAGACAAAGGTCACAGAGCTGAGGGAAATCAAAGCAGAGGTGACAGACAAGCCCAAGAGCCAATCAGATTCCAAGGGCCAACCCAAGGGAAAAACCTCAATGAAAAGGAGCTACAAGGAAGGGCCCAGGAGTATTTTGCTTTCTCCCTACTCATCGAGTAGCTATCTATCATCTCCTTTTCCCCCTTTTTCACCACTTTTAAATAAATTGTCCTCTAAATAAATTGTCTTCTCTTAATTTAAACTCGGTTTCTTTAATTCTTTACTGGAGCTGGGTTTATGATCTCCGGGAAATATATTTTCTAGCAGGACAGCAGGTCACAGTCCACCTCCGGAGGTAAGAGACATAAGGTATAAGCCCTTCTTCTGTGCCCACTCTTACAGCAACTGATTAGTAGAAACTGCTGTTTTTGTATCAGCCAGAATTTATCAGGGAGGGGCTCAAAGCACTGTGATAAGTAATACAGTTGAGCCTGTGGTAGGAAATAGCAAAAGCATGTGGGCCCATTTGAGGGTCTTTAAAAACAGCTATTTTGTCTTCCTGCTCTTGTTCGGAGTTAAGAGTTTCCGCGGCATCCAGGGCACAGGGCACCAGGCAGCCCAGGGAGGGACTTGCCTGTTGGCCAAGCTAACTAGAATAATCATTCTAAGGACAGCATCGTGTGAGAATGGGACGAGAGTCCGCAAAGGGTCAGTAAAGTACCTGCTCATTGTGCCTGGCTCCTGCTTTCCCAGGGGTGGGGGGCGTGGCTAGACTTTGCTTTCTGGGGCGCCTGGGCCAAAACATAAGCTTTCCTTCTGCTGAAAGCAGCACATGATGCCACCACGGGACTTCTGTCATCAATCTCCAAACAACATAGAAGGGATGAGTGATTCCTACTCAAACAGGACGATTTGTTGCTGCCCCAGTACCTTGGTCTGGCCAAAAGACTCAAGAACAAGATGGTCATGCTACATCGCGTGTATGCACATCCGAACATAAGTACATGAATTAGGGCTTAAGCAAATAGTATCAGCCTCTTCATCTGTGGAGCTTTCTAATCGTAGGTGAGAAAAAAAAATCTTGCCAGTACTTTTGCATCAAAGAGAGATAAATTTGCTAATTGAAAAATGGTTTGCACAGAGAAAAGTATGGAGACGCCAGCTATGTAAATTAGCACATGCCAAGATCTTGGAGAAATCGTGCCAGGCCGGGAGGCAATCAAGCAGATCAGGAAAATGAGGAACCAACCCTAGCAGCACACTGAAAGCCCTGGGTGTTTTAATTTGTATCAGGAGGGGCTGCCAAGGAGCTGAGAAAGGCGAGAACACTATGCACGCCGCAGGTGCGGCTGTGGTGTCGGGTGGGTGGGAGCTGCCCCACACCCCAGGTCAGCCTGCCTTGTCACACAAGCTCTTAAATACCTGGATTCTAACGCCGCCGCCCCTGCTTGAGGAGCTCAAGAAGCGCTAGCTCACTGTGGCTGGGCTTCTGCGGTTTAGCGACCTGGAGTTCATGGAAGCCTCTCCCCTTCTCTCAGCACGGATTGCCCAGGGCTGGGCTAGGCCTCAGAGCTGATGCCCTGGACTGATGTCAGAGGACAGGGAGGAGGACACCCTGCATCCAGACAAGGGACCCAGGTCTGCAGCAAGAGCGAGGACAGCCCAGTGATTGGGACGAGCGCCGCCTCGCGGTGATTGCATACAACCAGCGGAGCTCCAGGCTCTTCCGCAGGCGCGGCTCGTGAGATCCGGTGGAGCGAGGATCCTGGGAGGAAGGGTCTGTCCTTGAACACTGGCAACTCAAGGTACACGGCAGAAGCCGCGTGTCGCGAAGCAAGGAGAACAGTTCTGCGCCTGAGGGAATCCAGGACGAGTTCACAGTAGGCGAACCCGCCCCGGCAAAGGCAAAGGGGACAGCTTATGCAAAGGCCCCGAGGCCACTTGTTTGGTGCTTTACACCACAGCGAGTGGGAGGGGCCGCCAGGGCAGAGGGGAGGCCGAGGCCAGCAGACATCAGATGCAGGACTTTAAAACTGGTACCAACGGCGTAATTTCTAGGCTATATAGACCCTTTAGGGGCTTAGGAAAAATGTTTGGCAAATTTGTCCCAGAGAGAAGTCTACCCGTGTCCAACAGTAGTGTCTGGGTGTCCACTTGGCAAGGGGCACTGCAGTCCAGTATTGCCTCGGGCCCTGCATCCTAGACTCGGATAAACCACGTAGAGCCCTCCGGTGCCCTCAGCTCCGCCCGGTGGCGAACGTGCCTGGCTCCGGCAACGCCACCTCAGCTTCGGCTTGCCATTGCGCGCGGAGCTGGGAGCCCGGGCCAGCCACGCGCGCCTCCCCGGAGGTGTGCACCGCCCTGAAAGCCGGCGGCCCCCAGCGGCGCACGGAGGCCGGCGAGGGTCTGAGAGGGGCTGGCCCAGCTGGACCCTGACCGACGCGCCCTCAGCCCCTGCAGCGCCCCGCACCACCCCGCTCGCCCCGCCGCGCCCAGCGTCCCGCGCCCTCGCCTTTCCGCGGCCTCTGGGGTGCAGGCGGGCTGGAGGCGGGGGGCGGAGACCTGGTCCGGGCTCGGACCCGGCCCGGGGGCGGCCGCGGCGCGCTAGGAGTGGGGGGCACAGGAAGGAGGAGGAGCTCCCGGCGCGGGGCAGGGGCGGAGCAAGGGGACGCGCCGCGGAACGAAGTGAGTTCGCTCCGGAGCCCGCCGCCGCCGGCCCGCACCTCGGGCGCCCGCCGCCCCGCCGCCCCCGCCGCCCGCGCGGGGATGTAGGATGCTGGCGGGCGCCAGGCTCCAGCGGCGGCGGCGGCAGCTGCAACAGCAACAGCAGCCCCGGCGGCGGCAGACTGTCCTCTGGCCGATGAATGCAGACCCGCCGCCGCCGCCGCCGCCCTGGGTTTGGATGGTCCCTGGCTCGGCTGGGCTGCTCCGGCTCGGCGCCGGGGTCGCGCCCCCACCAGTGCTCCTCGCCGCGGCCCAGCCTCCCGCGGCCCCGCTGCTCCCCGGGCTGACCGGCTGGGCAGCCCCGGGCGAGCCCTTGCTGCCGCTGCTGCCTGTGCCCTCTGCGCCAGACCACGCCGCCGTGCACCACTACCCGCTGCTCCACGGCCAGGTAACGTCCCCGTCCCCGGCTGTGCCTCTGGTTGCTGGCTCCCTCCAGTCCCCGGACGCTGCTCTCGTCTGGCGTAGGGTGGCTTTGGCCCTCGGCTCCGCGCCCCTTCCTCCCCCGGTATCCTCTCATCCCTAGCCCATCAGGGCGCAGCCTGGCAGCCAAGCATCAGCAGGAAAGTTCATGCTTCGACATCCCGTTTTGCCTGTCGGCAGTTTTTGAGGTAGCTCTTCTCGGTCTGTGGACAGAGCGCTTGAGAGACCCGCACCCCTGGCCAGAGCTGGGACAGCCTGGCCACAACTTTCGCCCCAGCCAGGGTCGCTGTGCAGAGCGCAGTGCCCAAATAGCTGCCGCTGGAGTCGAGCGTTGCAGCCGCGTACCGTGGCTGACATCGTCTCGAAGTTAATACTTTTACAGTCTCTGCCAGACTTGAAAAGCAAGCTGGGAATCGATAGCTATTTCTGATTCTCATCTGGTTTCTCCCGCTTTCAAATAGACTCAGGAAAATGCTTAAGGGAATTCGAACCAATGGAAACCAGCAGGGAAACCCTGCCTTTAATACTGAAAAATACTACCGACGATTTTCCCTCCTGCCCTAGGCCTGCCTGGGTCCACCAAATTCGCTAATGCCCATCCCACTTTAGAAGAGTTTGGCGTTTAAAGCCTGGAATCAGAAAGAAAAAAGTGACTGTACCTTTGATTAACGGTGCAACAGAACAAGGCAGGTTGGTTTTGGCAAGACCCTTTGTTGGCTATCTAATTATGCAGATGCATTTAGATCTAGGAATAATATGTATTTTATTCCAGGGATCGACCTCATTAACATATTCAAATAAGCATTGTTAAAATTCACCTTTTAATTAATTTCATTCTGATACCGTCTTGTAAGCTTTTCTAAAGGACGTCGTTAAACTCCTACATTGATCTTTAGACTTAATGACATCACATACGCAGTACTGGATATCATATTTTGATATGTGATGCAGTTCGTATTGGGATTTATTGGATAAATGCTGGTAGCTTTTGCCATGTTTTGGAAGGCTGTTATATCAGAGTGCTACCACTAGAGGAATATAATGTCAAGGAACTACATTTATATATATATATATATATAAAACTGCATTTTTTCTTGTATAAATTTAAAAAGAAAAATCCAGAAAAACTTCCTATTATTTAAATATTTTTGTGCTACCCACTTTTAAGTAACAATATTTAGAAACAGAAGAATATTTTCACAGACCAGCAAAAGAAAAACAGCATTATGATTTTAAAACAATAGATATTGGAGTGTTTCATGCACATTGAACAGTGCATCGTATTCATTCTGCCTTGATGAGAAATCGGTGATATTAATTAGGCAGACTGTCTCCTATATTGGCTGCCCCTTTCTATGCTTACCCTTTTATTCTTTGCACTGGGATCTTCAGTTATGTGATGATACTTACATTTTCTTTGCTCTAGAATCTATTTGTATTGATAAACCTTGGGAAACTTTGATTCTTAACTTCTTAGCTATTTGCATTTTGAAAATATTAGCTAAAGGTTTCTAAAATGGTAAATGTAATCAATTAAAACTATATTGAAAGGAATGTCATAAACTATAGTTTTATGCCTGTTTATGAAAAGAATTGAGGGATTTAAAAGGAATACCCAATATTTCTCTTTTCCATGGTGGTTTCTCATTATCTCAGAGCAGAAGCCCATTTCTTAATTGTATCTCATGGTTTTGTGCTTAATTCTTTCTCAGTACTGAAGAATGCAGTATTGGTAAAGCTTTGTGATGATTCAGACATGAAAACTTTCGTAAATTCTCTTCGATTTGTAAATGTTTATAGTTTTTCTTGATTGGGGAAAGGAATTTTTCTTGTAATCAAATATATATATTTTAAAATTTCTTTTTCTTTTTATACCATTTTAAAAATTATTTTTTTCGATACATGTTTACAGTACACAATGATTACATTCATCATGGGAATTGGTACATGTACATAACACATCTTAATCCTTTTTATGTCCCTTTCCTCTCTCCTCTCTCTTCCTCTCTCTAATTTTTGGTTCCCTTACTATTTTCAAAACATCTATTAAAATTCTTTTTTGAAGCAGTTATCCCAGTGTCTTTTGGTACAAAGTAGAGTTGATCGACTTGGGCTAATGAGAATTCCCTTCTTTTTTTGCATGTCATAGTGGCTGTTTGGTGGCCATTCTCCGTCGATAGGACTGTCCCCTTCCTCCACTGTGGAGTTGGTGCCCATTTTCCCACATGTCTGCACTTCTACTCTGCCACCTCCTGTTGGGAAGAGTTGGATAGATAAAAGGATGCCTAATTGCAAGGTATAAGTGCAAATGTTTTAATTGGTTGAGTATTATTGTATCAACAGAAAACACTATGTATTTTTTAATTGTAATAAATTGATCATGTAGGAATAGAAAGCATCAGGAGAAGAGAGGGACATTTTGTTTTAGCTTAAAAGATTGGATTACATAGTAAAATGTAAAATTTCTTATTTCTGAATCATAATCTACTTTTCAAAAATTTTCAATTGTAAAATCTATGACCATTGATTGAAATCTAACCTTCACTGTTATATAATGTTTTGCTGTTATGGTTGTGAGTCTTCATCTTTCTGATGGATTGGTTTGACTTTTGAATTCAAATTTACTGATGACATTCTGCTTGCTGGAAAACTGAAGACCAAGTGATATGTTGACTTGTTCTACGACAGATGAAGTAATAACTTCATTGGAGCGATCCTTCACCCTGTAAACTGACTGCTGGCTGAAGTGACTAGATCAATATTTGAAGACGAGCTCAGGGGATTTTAGCTAACAGATGATTAGTATTAGAGCACCTTTCTTCAACTGTTAGAACAATGCATTTATAGAGTAGTAGCAGAATGCCCAATATTTGACCCATGTAAGACAACGTGTATATATAACTTTTATCATGTGCTTTGCCTTAAATGTTATGCTTGTATTGTTTTTGAACAGATCTTTTTTAATAATTCCTTTGCTCTGGATTCAATGTGGATACATCCCGAAGAATCAAGGCTGTTTCATGGGCTTGAAAAACCCCATGTCCTTTCAAATCAAGTGGCTCTGTCTCTGTCCAGACCAGCTCCTGCCTCCGGGCCTCTTCCCACCATGGTGTTAGCACCTCAGCCTCTACCAGGTTGGTGCCCAAATACGATGTCAATGTTTGTTTGTCTTTGTCCATAATTTAGTATTAAAAACTGTATTTGTCACTTTAATGACATAATGCTTTTGGTAAATTCTCCTCTAATTTAATCCATGGTGTGATTTTATTTTTAATTGAGTCTTGGGTAGCTCATTATATACATTTGTAAGAATATTGAGCTATTTTGAAGATGAAGAGATGGCTGAGAGATTTGCACAGAATTGTACTTGTGGTGCTCTATTTATAGAATTGGATGATGGTTTCTGTTGATACTTCTTACTAATTGATCAATCTGTTTGCTTAAAAATGTTACTTGCCTGGGTTGAGGTGCAGGCAAATATGCTTGCTGGTCTTCAGGACACAGACACATGTGTGATTTCTGTGAATCGCTTTTGTGTCAGGGGTGATGGTGGAGATGGGCTATAAATGCCCTGATTGGAAGATGGATCTGGTTCTATCTTTGGAGTCTAGTGACCTGAAAGAGCATTTGTCCTGGAACAGAATCCCATGAAACAGTCCCTGAATGAAAGATTGCATAATAAACCTATATCGTAACAGGAGAATCAAATCATCTTATGAATTTTTAAATTGATTTTTAAAATCACCTTAACATATGATCATATTATAAAAGCAAATGTTGCCAGTGCCAAAATTGTCTTACGGCCCCTTCCATTATGGAATATTTTATGACTTTAGAATTACATTACCTTCCTGTAATTTCCTGCCTACCAAGCTTATCTCAATATGTGTCTCTAGAATTTTGTAATAAGGAGATGTTCCTGTGGAGAATGCAGTGCTGGTCTAGGAGAGATACATTTGTTTTTCCTGTTTGCCTACCTATTTATTTCAATTTGCTATAAATCTTGTTTAGCAATAAGGCAGGAAGAGCAACACGACTATGTGTGTTTCTCAAGGGTGTTAATGATTCTTGACTGAAACTTGTCTTCCGTCCTTGTAATTGTGTATTACTGATTAATTTAAACCTGATCGAGCATCATACATGCGTATATTTATAAACATCTTATACTCAGATGATCGTGTTTCCTATTTAACTTAATGGTGATAAAAGATGCTTCAGTGGCATGTATTATACCAAGATGACATGACTTTCGGTACTCTTTTTATGCACAAAAGAATGACTTAGTTTTCTAATGCACTGGCAAGAACTGTCACCAAAATAATCAGCAAGTTTAGTTTTTAAAAAACTGGTAAAATCAGTTCACCTAATTCAACCAAGTCTTTGAATGGAGTTCCTCCCAGCCCATCACTAAATATGATGTAGACATTTCTCAGCTCATTCGAAATTCGTTCTATGAACATGGAAAAATCCATTTAATTGGAGCAGATCAAGGCCATCGATCCTAGTCTTTTTTTTTTATCACGCGGGTGTTGTTTACTTACTATTATTTAGCAAATACGTAATACTTTATTCAGAGAACATTCATTAATTTTAACTTTTGACATTTTGACCAATCTACTTTAAAGGATTAAAAATTGATATTTCTTACAAATATGATCAATATTAGAATTACCTTTTATTCTAACCTAGTCTACCATTTGTCAAACCTTTGCTTTTTCTCTTTTCTGTGTTTTGGTGTTTTTGACTTACAAGTCACAAATGAATATAATGCAGTTTTACTTACCTTTTTGGTGAGAAGTGGTCCTGCTCCCCAAGGTAATTTAATAATAATCAAATTAATTGGTTTTGAGATAGAAGTTTCTGAATTTTGTCACTAAAATTTCTATTTTTTGATAAATTTCTGAAGTCTTAAAAATAACCCAGCTCTAGAAAGCATGTATTGAATGTTCCTTAGTCCAAAGAGCATATTTAATGGGTTGTTTATGTGATAGTAACTGCTTAACAGAGAGCCAGAAGAGAAGCAAGTATAGGTGGAAGGCAAACTCTAAGTCAGATAAAAATACTGGGAGGCTGAGGCAGGAGGGTTGAAAATTCAAGTCCAGTCTGAGCAAGTTAGCAATTTAGTGAGACTCCACCTCACAACATAAAATAAAAAAGGGATAGAGGTGTTGCTTAGTGGAAGGCCCAGGGTTTAATCAGTACTGCACACACACAAAATTAAAATATCTCACTGAAATTATGGTCTAAGTGACTAGAATTACAAATTTGTTAAAATATTTACATGTAAATTTTCAGATATATTGTCTTTAAAAATTGCTATTAAATTTTTATATCTATTATAAATTGATAAATGTATATATTTAATTTATACATTTATAAATGTATACGGTTGTGTGAATATGTGACCAATACAAAATATGTAATTATAAGTATATTATATATTAATGTATTACATCGATCATTTTTGTTGTATATTTTTATATTCAGAAATAACTGGCCTTAGAATCAGATATATTTTATTGATTCCATTTAAATTAATCAAAGAAGTATAATTAGAATTCCCATAGAGCTAAAAAAGCGAGTCAAAACCCTTCATCTTAAACAAGCACAGTGAGCTAAGCTCATTTTCTTTTTTTAGTTAGTACTTTTTGTGCAATAATTGTTAAGTATTTTTTAAATATGCACTGTGGTTTTTGGGATAGTGGCAATTTATACCATGAGATCAACTGATGTGTGCATAGCAAGAGGGTTCAAATAAATATGCTGTTGGATGAACTGAGTTAGGAGCCACTTTGGGTGAAGACTTGGGGAGGGACTTTGAGACTCAGATTAATATTGTAGCCCCTCCGTTTATTAAGAATCAGCCACATGGTACAGGGGCACAGGTAAAATGAACACAAGATGAATAATTTTGGAAAACTATCTAAAATTTGCTATTACAAAAGACTTCATTTTTTGTACATATTGGGCTCATCTGTGGTGACAGTGATGACCATAGTCACCTGCCATTATACTCAGATCTGTAAAAAGCCTGTTGGTCTCTTTCAGTTATAAGAAACTACTTATGTTCACCTTTTCCTCTTGCACTGGGCATGTTGTCTGCAGGCTCTGGTCTTTCCAAGGCTCTTATATTGCTCAGTTCAGGCTGTCATCATAATGATCAAAAGACAGACACTGCTTGGGTGGTTTAAATAGCAGACACTGTTTCTCCAGGCTGGAAGTTGGAGATCAGGGTGCCACTTAGGGGGAAGGTTGCCATCTTGCTATGTCCTCACGTGTTGGAAGGGGCGAGGCAGCTCTCTAGGCCCTCGTTCCTAAAGGTGCCAGTCCTGTCATGGGGACCCACACTCACGTTCTCATTTCCTAATCCCCACATACTAATACCATCACCACTTGATTTAGCTCCTCCACCAGTCTCCACTGATCCCCCTTTTCCTTTTCCTTATAGGGCTTCAATCCCTCCCTTTCCCAGGGAAGTGGGTGGCATTTCTTGTTAGGACATGAGGTGAATCTCAGGCAGTGGTAGAGACAGGGTGGAGGGTGAAAATGGTACTGCCAGTGGGTCTTTGTATTTCACTTCTGAAGTAAGAGCTACGAAGTCCTTTGGTCTGTTCAGAAACAGAACTACTGAGACTTGAGTATCAAGAAATAGGAGGAGATCATTAATTCAGCCTCTCTTCATTAAACACACGTAAAATAATAATGTCTTGCTGGAAATGGGAGATTTGTCTAAAAGCTGTCTATGTGACCGCCTGTGACCTTAAGATCAAAGAGTCTGATTCTACTAATACTATGTAGAGAAAAAACCAACTGCCAGTAAGAAAACACTGACCATGCCTCTCATTCAAAGATGACTGGAGAGAGGGAGAGAGGATGGAATCTAGGGTGAGCCATTAAAAGTATTTAGCCAAAGATGCAGAGGAAAGACTGATTTTGCACAGGACCTAGTAACATTTTGAATAAATCAGCTTTTGGCTTACCTTAACAAGGCAAAAATAAGTAAATAAATAAAAGGTTATGGAAAAGCAATAAGAGATACAATAAAAAATGAGGTGCCAACATGGAAAGACAATTTGAAGGCACAAGAAAAGAATGCAAGAAGCCTTTAAAACTAGTTATTAAAATAGAGAACTTCTGATGAACTTGTGAGAGAAGACCACATTAGAAACATTCTTAAATGTAAATAGTTACAACTGACTGTGAAAATGAGATAATAATGAGAGGCAGTAAATGTGCAAAACAGAGAGCAAACAACAAATCCATATTTATTTGACCTGAAAAAACAAATAGAATACTGCAGAACTATTAAATGTGGCAAAGCGGGCTGTATGTCCTGCTCGTAGACTGGAGCTGTTCTGTGAAGGGGAACACTATATGGAAGAGAGCAGAAGTTGGCACAGGTTTCTAGCTTCAGTTAATTCCACAATATTGGACATGAGTGGCTCTTGGAGAAAAGTTTAGAGAATTCTCATGACATAAGTTTGTGAGCAAAACATTTATGCCTTACAACAAGGTCAAACAAGTGCGTAGGCAAGAAAAAGAAACTGTCAAAGTAGTAATGGATTGACTTTGCCATGTCCAAAGTTTTCACCTCAGATTCTACTTTGTCTAATATTAATGTTGCCACCAATCTAACTACATTTTGTATTTTATTTTCCTTATCAGTTTATGCCTTGTCTTTTGTTTTAAGCTTAGACTGACTGCTTAAAAACTCAGTTTCCTGGCTGCAGATTTAGCTCAGTGGTTAGAGTGGTTGCCTACCAAGCGCAAGGCCCTGAGTTCGATCCCTGACACACACAAAAAAACCAAAACAAAGCAATAACAACAAACCCAGTTTCCACCTTTGTCTTTTAAAAATGCAGTTGAACAGTTTTACATTTTAATTTTTATATTTTTCTGTTACTATATTCTGAATTTTTATGTTCTCTTGTCTTTTTTTTTTTTCTGTTTCTGTTCTCTTGGATGACATTTGTATTTTGTTTATTTTCATTTGTGTGGTTGTTTGGAATATATCCATGCTTCTCTTATTTTCTTAAGCAATTACCAGTAAGATTTAAAAAAAAAAAAACTTGCCCTTATGTTTTTCTCATTTTTTGAATCATGGCAACATGGTTATGTTACAATCTTGTAGTGAATTTGGAAAAACTTTGCATCGTAGAATTTTATTTTTTCTTTTTAATATCCTCAACTAAGAAACCCAATGCAAGAAGTAAGAATGAGGAATTCATATTTCAAAGTACCTATAATTGTCAGCAATTTTTGTTAATTGTATAGTATCTACATGAACATTTGTTCATTTGGTTACAGAAATGAGTGAAAACCTCCATTTTCTTGATGGCGAAGAGGTTATTATAATATATAATTGTAATCTGAATACCTAAACTCAAATTATGCTGGTGAAGGGAGGGATGTGTGAGTACAAACTTTCAAAATCCTTCACCTTTATTCAGAAAATAAGGTAGAAGCAGTCAAAACCCAACACACTTAAAGCTGGTAACAAGGTTACAAAAGACTGAGATGACCAGGACCCTGCCCATGCGCCAGTTCAGCACCTACCACCTCTTCAAGGAGAAGCGAGGTGTGCACTGTCTGGGGAGCAGGAATGTGTAATGGCTAAAAGCTCAGACAGGGACACAAATGCCAAGAAAGAGCTCCAGAACTCGCCCTAAGCAAAGGCCATTATTAAGAGAATCTGAAGCATGAGGGCTTTGAAGGCAATTATGACAACAAAAGGCAAATCCAGGTCAACCTCTGGATACACTGACTCAAGCACTTTGACAGAAAGAAGGAACCCATTCCTGTTTATCATATTCTCTGTGGTCCTGCTTACAATGTCTAGCATTTGGTAAAAGTGTTACAAGACACACAAACCACGGGAAAAATAACAAAACACTGTTACGATACAAAATACT
Organism: Hystrix cristata; assembly: GCA_004026905.1. Taxonomy (NCBI): domain Eukaryota; kingdom Metazoa; phylum Chordata; class Mammalia; order Rodentia; family Hystricidae; genus Hystrix; species Hystrix cristata. The sequence continues at coordinate 28,576 of PVJO010009640.1, read as the reverse complement.
CAATGGAACCAGACCCTCAGATGGCACTCATGTTGGAACTCTTAGACAGGGACTTTATTAACATACCTGCTTAGTGTATTAAATGATCTGATGGAAAGGAGGGTGACATGAATGAACACATAGAGGATTTCATCAGAGATATTGAAATACAGACGGTCAAATTGAAACATTATAGAAAAAATAAAATGTAGTATTAGAGATGAAAATGACTTTGATGAATTTATGAGTAGACGTGATATAGCCAAGGAAAGAATCAGTGAAATTAAAGATAAATCAATAGAAATTACTAAAATTATATGTCTAAGAGAAGATGAGGGAAGACATGGAGGACTCCTCCTCAGGTCTTTGAGATAATAGCAAATGGTTTAACATACACATAGCTGGAGTCCCGGGAGGAGAAAGAGAAAATAGGGCAGAAAAAAATTTTGAAGAGATAATGATAATGATAAAAGGTGATGCAGAATAATTAACACTGTCAGACTACAGATCCAAGGAGCTTAAAAGTAGCAAAACAAAAAAAAATACTGAAGATGGCAAAAACAACAAAAAAGTTGAATGAAACTCAATACTTGACAAACTCATACTCAAATTTGTGATTCAGAGACTAAAAGCAAATCTTGAAAACAGAGAGGAAACAAAAGTTTTGTCATGAGAATGAGTATAAAACAAAAGACAAAAAAATTATATTTTAAAGACTGAGATAAAAAATCTGTCAATACGGAACTTAAGCCAAGCAAACCCCATCAAAAACCAAGGTGAAATATTGTAAAAAGCTGAAAAGAATTAATTGCCCAGACCTGCAGTTCAAGAAATTATAAAGAAGCATACCAGTGAGAAATAACATCATAACGAAGAGAAACTTACTTCTGTACAAAAAGATAAAGAGCAATAGGGATGGTAAAATACTTATTTTTCTCATTTTTCATTGCTCTAAAAAATAACTGTATAAAGAACAAGGAATAGTGATATAGCATATTTAAAGTCAAAATATTTGTCAGCATTTTCACAAAGGATTTAAGAGAGAAATTGGAAGTATAAAATTTCAAGACTGCTCTACTGTACATTGTGTTATAATAATATTGAGGGTGAATTTTGATAAAGATGGACTTGATAGCTATATATGTATATATATAAAGACATGCTTTTCATTTATATATTTTATCTATGAATTCTTACATAAAATTCTTTGTTCTTTTGATAGGTAACATTTATTTATTTATTTATTTATTTATTCATTTATTTATTTATTTATTTTTTTTTGTGGTGCCGGGGATCGAACTCAGGGCCTTGTGCTTGCAAGGCAAGCACTCTAATCACTGAGCTAAATCCCCAGCCCCCTATTTATTTTCTAATATCAAAAAATAATACCAGTTCGATATAGAATCGGTACTGCAATTCAAGAAAAATTTTTTTACACACTTATATAATGAAACATAGAGCAGACATTTAAAAATTGTGAAAGGATAAACCAATAAGTACTAACAAATAGAGGCAAAGAGAGAATTATAATACACATTCAACTCAACCCCAAAAGCAGGCAGAAAAAGAGCAAAAGATCAAAGTACAGATTGTACAACAACAGTATAAAATGACAGACTTAAATGTAAAGGCCTCAACTCCCTACTAAGAGCCAGAGCTTTTCAGACTTTCATTCCCAAATATGTGACGCCTACAAGAAACTCACTTTTAGTGTGAGGATATAGAGAGGATAAGAGTAAAAGCAAGGGGAAGAGAGAGCACCAAATTAGATGGCAATATTGCTATCAGGTAAACCAGAGTCCAGAGCAAGAAGTAATTACTGGGGGGAAAAAGAGATGCTGCAAGACTGAAAAATGCACAAGGAAAAAACTTACCAAAGAAACATAGCAGTTCTAATGAGAAACCTTCAAAAACATGAAACAAGACTGATAGAACAGGACAAAGACATGGACAGAGTCACGACTAGAAATTTCAGCACTCATCTTTCAGCAGTTGGGCAGCAGGAAAGCAGAAGGTCAGTTAGGATTTGGAGGATGTACAGGATTCTGTCCACCAACCCGACCACAATGACATCTTTAAACCTCTACCTCACAGCAGGTGACATGCTTTTAAATGGGTACATGGAATGTGCATAAATTGCATATTTTAGATTTTAAAATGAGCTAATAGACTTTAAGTAATTAGAAGGATACCCTTATCGCTTCTCGACCTTTTGGCTAAGATCAAGTGTAGAAGGATACCCTTTTCTGATCACAGAGTTGAATAGGAAATTAATAACAGAAAAAATATGCAGAAATAAAATATTCCAATATCTGAACATAGAACAAAATACTTTCAAATAACACGAGTCATTGAGACAGAGGGAATTGCAATCCAAGAAAATACTTTGATTTGAGTGAAAATGAAAATCAGTATAAAAAATCTTGTGGAATATAGCTGAAGCAGTGCTTAGATAGAAATTTATAGCATGAAAATGCCTATATTAAAAAAGAAAAAAGTCTCAAATCAATTATCTAAACTTCATCTTAAGAAACTGGAAGAAGCAGAGCCACTTAAACCAAAACAACCTGAATGAAGTAAAAAAAAAAAGATAAGAGCAGAAATCAAAGAAATTAAAGACATGAAAATATATAGGAAATCACTGAAACCCAAATCTGAATTTTTAGAACCATCAATGCAACGAATAAACTCCTGCCTGTATTGAGTAAAAAAATGAGAGACAGCACAGATGACTAATGTCAGGAATGAAAAAGAGGGATTATTGTAGATATTAATAAAATGTAAAAGGAGATGTTATAAATTACTTCTTTACAGCAAATGAAGATCTTTGACGAAATCGATAATCTCTTTGTAAGTTGCAAGCTGCCAGTGCTTGTTAAAGAGGCACTAGACTATCACTGCCACTATGGTATGTCTATTTAAGACATTGAGTTTATTGCTTAAGTCTTCCAACACTGTTTATGTCTTTCCTAACAGAGAAAACTCCAGGTCCTGACAGCTTCGCTGATAAGTTTCACCAAATATTTTGGGAGGAAGTAATACACAAGTTTAAAAAAAATTTGCTCAGAAAACCAAAGAAGGAATAACATTCCCCATTTTTCCGAGGTCAGAATTCCTCTAATACAAAAGCCCCGTAGGTATTGCAAGGAGACAGTAGCAGCAACCAGTATACTTCATGGACGCAGATGCGAAAGTGCTCAGCATATTAACAAACCAGATCTAGCAGTCTATGAACTTGATAATGTATCGCGTCAAGTGCCAAGTGATTTTCCCCCTTTGGAATGCAATGGTGATTCAACATTAGAAAATCAATTGATGTGATTTATCAAAAGAACAGAGAAGAAAAACAATAGGATTGTTTCAACAGATTTAGAAAACGCTTTTGTCAAACTCAACATCCTTCATATTAAAAAAAAAAAACAAAAAAAAAATCCCACTTGCAATTCAACTAAGAATTAAAGAGAGTGACCTCAGATTGACAGAAGACATCTATGCAAGAGCTACAGCTGGCATTGCATCTAACAGCAAGAGCTTTTCTACAAGATGTGCTGTGAATGCGTCCATGCAGCGTGGCACTAGAAGCCACCCACAGTGTGACAAGGCGAAAAGAAAACAGGAAAGAAGGAAGAAAGTAAGTGAAGAAGAAAGGAAATAATAAGATTGGGAAGGAAAAAGTGAAACCATCTGAGCATGCAGACAAAATGATTGCCCGTTTAGACCATCTCGAAAGGTCTACCGAAAGCTATTGGCACTAGTTTTAATAAGTGACTTTGCAGGGTTGTCGGATTTGACCTTGACTTGCAAGGTCATTGTACAAAATCTGATAATATCCATATATTACTTGTGATGAGCAGTTGGGAATTGATATAAAATAGCAGTATAATTTAAAAAGCCCAAAGCATGAAATACTTGGAGATTGACTTAAATATATATTTTATATATATTATATATAAGTCCTGAAAACTACAGAATATTGGTGAAAAAAATTAAAGAAGTTATGAATATATGAAGAGAGATATTTTTATTTTATTTTATTTTTACAGACTAGACAACTCATAATATTTAAGATGCTAGTTCAGGCAACCCTGAACAAAATCCTGGATTCATAGAAGATGATAAGAGAATTCAGTAATTGCCTGTTGAAGGAGAATAGCCACACCGGTTTTGACAAAAGGAGAACAAACATGGAGGACTCATGTGTAACTGATGTGAATGTTCACAGTCAAGTAACAGGGTTAGGTGTTTGTGGAACTGACAGAAGTGCAGGAATAGAGATCAACAGAGTACAGGTGCAGACCATCCAGAAGGAGGGACACACACAGGTGGTCAATTGATTTTTGACAAAGATGTAAAGAAAATTCAATAGAGTAAATGTTTTGTTTCCAACAAATGGCCTGGGCAATTAAACATCTATCTTACCTATCTTTAAAATAAGCAAACCTTGACCAATACTTTACATCATACACAAACATTTACTCAAAATAGATTATAGGCCTAGTTAAAAAACATAAAACAAAAAAATTATTATTAATTCTGAAAAATACATATAAGAAAAATTTTGTGATCTTGATTTGGGTGACGATTTCTTAGATATGACCCCAAAGATATGAGCCATAAAAGGAATCACATTGATAAACTGGATTCCATCAAAATGAAGAGCTATTGCTTTTTTTTTTTTGAGACAGAGACTTGCTATGTAGGTCAGCCTGGCCTTCAACTCACTATGTAGCCCAGGCTGGCCTAGTACTCTTGGAGATTCTCCTGCCTCAGCCTTCCAAGTGCTGGAATTGGAATTACAGGGATGCACCACCACACCCAGAGCTGTTGCTTTTTCAAAGCTCTTTTAATATAATAAAAAGGCACACATTGGGAGAAAAGATTCATAAAGCATAGACGTGATGAAGAGTTAATGTTTGAATTATGCAAAGAACCCTCATAAGTCAATTATAGGAATACAAATAACCCAACAAAAATGGACAAAATATAGGGCCAAATGTATTAACAGCTAAGAAAATATGGATTGCAAATAAGCACATGAAAATCATTAGTCGACATCATTAGGGCATGTAAATTAAATCCACCATGAGGGTTCCTATACCTGTCTTACAGTGGTTATTATTAAAACCAGAAATTGACAGGACTGAGTGGTGGTAGCGATGTAGAGCAGCTGACATTTCCAGAACTGCCAATGGGGATGCAGCACGGTGGTCACGTTGGAAATCAGCTCACAGTGTGTCATAAACATGCCCTTATCACATAGCAATCTCATCCTTATGTACTTAACCAAGAAAAATAAAAGATACAAACCCACAAATGCCTGTATACAGGCTTATAATGGTTTTATTCATAAGCAACATTAGCTGTGAATGGATAAACTTGAATGTATCCAACCAATGGATAGTGCACAGAAATGAAAGGAATGAATGTGTGATAAATGTGACAGCATGATTGACCCTCCTAAAGCATCCGGCTATGTGATAGAATCCAGAAATAAACATTATATCCTATGTGTTCTACCTGTGGAACCTAGGACAAGCAGAACTGTAAGAGCAAACATTAGTGGTTTGAAGGGGCTAAGGATGGGAGTCAGATCTTGGCTACAGAGAGTGGAGGGGACATTTTGGACTTTGACTTTGGACGGGCTTTCAATCGCATGTGTTTTATTAAAATTCGTAAAACTGTCGACCTAAAAAGACTGGATTCTATAATGTGTACATAGCACCTGAATTCACCCAGCTATTAAAAAAAAAAAAAAGACTTAAGAGCACATGCAACAAAACATGGGGAATTTATTTGATCCTGGCAAACATATCAAACCAAATATATGGAGACCATTAGAGGAATCCAAACACTGACCATATATTTAATAACTTTAAGGAATAACCAGTAACTTGTGGAGCTAGAGTTCTATACTTACAGGTTTAAGATTTCCTGTATTTTAGAGGTATCGCGTCAACATAGAAAGATGGTTTCACTTCAAAATAATCCACATGTAGGCATGAAGATGAAAGAAGGCTGGGCTAAGCTGTGATTGTGGGGGTAGGTGAGCTCATTACCTGAGCTCATTACACTATCCTCTGTTTTTATTAAAAAAAAGTTTTTATAACAAAGTTAAAGAAAAAATATGAAAGGAAAAAATGAAAAAGAGTAAAAAGTGTGATCTCCATGACATGATGAAGCACTTCAAGAAATCACAAAAAACAATTGTGTAGCTATTACCTGTAGACCAGAGTGTAACTGAACTGAAAAATAAAGATGGGCAACAAAGGAACACTCAGCAACCTTGAAGTTAGACTGTGGAGAGTTAAATGAATGAAACAAAAGTCAAAATTATAAAACAAACCCTTTATAAAATGCCCAGAAAAGAAGTACATATATTATAAATAAGAAGTAGCCATATAGTATTAACAGACAAATCTAAAGATTGGAATGATGATGTTAAATACTTAAATATGAATGTACAGGCACAGCATAAATTAGCTTTCAAGTCAAGTCTTCTCGTCTGTGCTTGAGACTCCACAGGCATTACTGGGAAAATCACCCGCATTCCAAGGAGAATTTCTCATGATGTAGAGATCCTTTCAGAACATAGGAAGTGGTGAAACTCTAATTGACATATTAGTAAGTTGGTTAGCACCTTTATCAACACTTTTTCAAACATGGAAAAAATTAGAAACACATAAATTACATAGACAAATCTTAATTATAAAGATAGCTGTAGAAATTCTGAAAGTATTGAGGATGTCAGTACAGTAATTAGTGGAGTGTATTTCATGATCTCAAAACTGTAATAATAAGACAATCATTCACAATGACATCATGTTTGTGTTTAATATGAAAAAACCGTATCAGTAGACTTTATGAAAAAAGATTGTTATTAAAATATAAATGCAACATCTGAAAGCCAAGAAGCCAAAAGGTGAAGGGAATCCAGTATAGAAGTGTGACCCAAAGCTGCCGCAGCACTTTGAGTCACAGCAGGGCTGACATTCCCAGCTCCGGGATCATTGTTTATCACCTAGTTTTCAGGAAGTTGTAGTTAGTGTCATGAGAAATTAAACAGAAATACGCAATACCCAGAGAAACATTTACATTTTGAAAACTCATTACAGTCAATTTAAAAACTCTCAGAATTAATTAAAACAACAGTTCCACAAAATGGACTGATAAAATATAGATGTACAAAGGAGACGATCTGTAGCCTACAGATCGGCTGTTACTTAGGCATAAATGTGGCAACGTCCTATTTACATAGCAGGAAAAACTGCCCCAGATACCTGGGAACAGGCAGCAAGGTATATGGGTCCTGGTCTTTACTGTGAACTCATACAGAAAGAACTGGGCCTGCAAGGAAATTGTATGTTCGAGGTAGAGATGCTCACTGGATTTTGGCTGGGAAAGTGCCTATTGTGAGGATATTGATTCTTCCCAAATCAATGCCTGGCTATGATGTGATTCCAATCGTATCACATTTGTTCAGATGGGAGAAAATCATTTAGAAATGCCGCCGATGGAATATACACATGTGATTAACAAACCTTATATAAATCTGACAGATTTAACATATTGTTTTATAGTTATATCAGTTTTTTAAAAAATATGGTGCTGAAGTAGTAATCTACATATAGATCAATATGACATGTTTTAAGAGAATTGCTATGTAGGACCATTTATTCTAAGACTATAATAAAAAGATAGACATAAACAAATGACTCATGTGCTAATTATAAATGATCATGAAGAGATATGCAGTTTACTCAGAAGTAATTCCCGGAATGCACATTTAAACTACCAAATATAATGTTCTACTATTGAATGAGCACAGACTTTCACAAAACGCTGACTGTGCTCAGTGGCTGCCATGATGCAGCAGAGAATGAGTTCCCTCTTCTGCACTCTCAGGATTTGTGGGTAATGGGTCATGCAGTATGACTTGTAGAAGTTAAATAATATAAGCTTAAAAAGTTAACATAATTTCGCTACTTCTGCTTCAGGTTAAGAAAGAGCAGATGTATGCAAATAAGAAATGGTATGACACATCACTATTCATGATCCAAAAGGAATAGTAAAATCTCAAATGTCTGTGGCTAGGTAGTTGGTTAAATGAGTCATGACAGACTAATGTTAAAAAATCAAATCAACTCTTAATAATACCACATCTAGAATATTAATGACAAAAGCAAATATTATTTTATTTTACTAAAGTTTTTTAAAGTGAGTTACAAACTTTATGAATAGTAGGATCCAAATTTTGAGAGCATGGTGCACATGAGCACACACAGCAACGTACATGAACACTGACTTACACACACACACACACACACAGAGAGAGAGAGAGAGAGAGAGAGAGAGAGAGAGAGAGAGAGAGGGCGAGAATGCAGAGGCCATACACCAAAATGTTAGGAGTGGTTATTTCTAGATGCTGGGACTAGGAAGTGCTCTTATTTCAAACTTTACAATATCTTCATTTTCCATTTTCAGTAGGCATGTATTACTTTTATTGTCAGAAAAATGCCATAAATACATGAAAATGCTTTTTTATTCATGCCATTGAAAATGAGAAAATGGGCTGCTGTTGGAGACTCTTATCAGTTGCATAGCACATACCCAGTGTAGATAGTGGAGTCTTGCTCCTCTGTTGCGTGGAGGAGTGAGCCTGTTTAGGATTGCTCAATTTTTTTTTTTAATAATTCAGCCATTTTAGTATTTCTAAGTATTCTGTTTAAAAACTCAGTTTATTTTTGTAATGTTTTTCCAGGAAGCAGGAAGAACTTTCTGAATTGTGTAACTCTGACTTCAGAAATTGTGTATTTAGGATACACTTACTCTAATTTGTTTGGTAGGGCTGGCATAACTAAATACCACAACTAAGTAGTTTAAGTCACCAAAATGTGTTCTGTCATGGTTTCTGGGGCTAGAAGACCAAACCGAAGGCCTCAGTGGGGCTAGTTCCCCCCAAAGCCTGGAAGGTGATCTGCCTGGGCTCTCTGCTGGTTCGCTGGTTCTGGAACTCCTGGTGTTTCTTGGCTTCTAGACACATAGCTCTGCTCTTTATCTCCACAATCCCCTAGCCACCTTCTCTGCAGGAATCTCTGTGTGTTTCCTCTTTATCTTTTAAGGACATCAGTCTTTGGATTTAGGGCCTACTCTTATCTTAAATAATTACATCTGCAAAGGCTATTTCCAATTAAAATCCCATTCTGAGATGAATTTTATAGTCACAGCATCAGACATCTTTTAGAACTTTGAGAGTGGTCTTTGACTTCATCCTTGGAAACATAACCCAGTTGATCCTTGGGGTCAGGGGCACATCCTGGGGCCCATGCAGGTAGCAGCATTGCTGTCCCATACAATGACGCTCCACGGAGCATCCATCCCAGGGGCTTGGTCTGGTCCCCAGATATCCCTCTGTGTGGTTGTGATGTAATCCCAGAGGTATGGGAGAGTAAAATGTGAACTAAGAGCTAATTATTCCTAGTCATAGCTTAGCACTGACTTTTAGGAAATCAAACTGACTTCACCTACCTCAGTGTCTCAAACAACTGGGGGCCAGTGCTGAGCATTTGTGAAGTCACAGGACAAACAGAGAAATCATCCTACATCTCCAATTTTGTTTAGAGAGATAGGGGACACACATAATATGGAAAAACAGACATTTCAGCAGAAGATGCAACTGATTTTGATTTACAGGTAACAGGTGAGCTTTTGGAGACATTGAAGCTTCTGGTGGCCAATTTAGGCTCTGCCCTTCACCGCAGTGGGATATTCATGCTTCTCTCCAGTTCTGTCACCATACATGGTGCAGCATCATAACCACAGTTTCATGTTCTGCTTTGACTTAATATTTTGATGTATGTTTCTCCATGATACTAAAATTTAGTCTATTTCATCTTTAATATATTTTTAAACTCTAGCTGCTAAATTATATCTTTCATAATATCAATATAACGTGGCAAACTATTTCCAAATATTCACTTTTGCATAAAACTTCTAGCAATTTAGTATCATTTCTTTATAATGACTTACCAGACTTTTTAAAGACTTCTTAGTCCAAGTTATCAAAGCATTTCCACTGTCTTAAAGGACATTGGAAGGCCGCCTTGCAGGAACCACCAAAGTGCTGATGTTCAGAGAAAACGTTTTTCTTTCTTTCTTTCTGTTTCTGCAGTTTTTCATTTAAATTAAAAAAAATTTTTTTTACCTTTACTGTCCAGGACTCTGAGTGTAGTATCTGATTGTTAATGATATAGGCACTGTGCTGTTTTAATTTTTAAGGAAATAGTTCTGATACTTTCATTGGGAGCGATACACATAGATTTCATTAATTATCCTTCATCAGCTTAGGAAAGTTCCCCCATCCCAGTTTGCTGGTGGTCATTTTTGGTTACCATAATTTAATACTGAATTTTTTCACTTGGTAATTGCGTTACATGACATTTAAACATGTTACAATGTTAAATCACTGTTTTCTTTGGATAAATGCAAGTGCTTCATGATGAATTACATTTCTTTATGCAGTTCTGAAATTATTCCTATTATTTCTTTAGGATCTTTAATATGTATGTATGTGAAAATGCTCTGCTATCTTTTCCTCTGCCATATTTACCTGGTTTAGTATGACAGGTATGAGGTCTTCATAGAATAAATTAGGAACTGGCCCCTTCCTTTTAAATTCTTTGGAAATTTTATAAGTTATGTATTTTAGAATTCACATTTGCATCAAAATTTGTGAATTGTCTTTGGTATAAGATTGTGCAATACTGAAATACCTTTTTGATATACTACATTTGTGTATCTTTTTTTCAGTGAAAAACATTATTTGTATTTCATCATATAAAAATTGACTTCTTTTACATAGAAGTCTGTTTATTTTATTATTTTTTCAAAGACATAACTTTCAGACTTTAAATTATTTGCTATATGTTTTTCAAATTTATTGGTTTCTGCTCTTATCGTATTTTGTTACATTTTCTTGAGATTTATTCAGTTTTGTTCCTCTACATCCTTAAGTTATGTATTTACATATTAGTTTGCTATCCCCTTATCTAATAACAGATTTAAATTCATAAAGTGCATTGTTTCTAAGCATTTTCATTGCTTTCATTAATTTAAAAATTTGCTGCTTTTATTATCACTCAGTTATATATATTTTTAAATTTCATTGTAAAAAATTATCCTATAGACTTTAGAAGAAAGTTCTGTTTAATTTTCTGACTTACAGTGATCTGTGGCTTTCTTTTTGTTATTAATTTGCAATTTAAAAACTATGGTCATATATATGGCCTATGTAACAGTAGTTCTTTTAAAATCTATAGAGGTTTGCTTCATGGCCTGATATGTTGCTAGCTTTCATAAATGTCCTGTGGATGGTTACTTAGGATTTTTATCACTTAATGTTAGAAGCAAGGTTTTATATATGTCCATTTGAACAGACTTGATTGTTATGCTGTTAATTATATTTCTTCTTCTGAAAAATATTTAAGAAAAATAGACTGAGTGTTACAGTACAGTTTGGTGGTTGACATCTGACACTATTTTATTCATATTTTGAGTTTTATATTTTTTATGGCGCATTTTACTTTTTCCATTATATAGTTGACTGCTGCAGAGTAATCCTGTTTGTATCCCTCCTTTGCTGTCAATCTATTTTGTCCATATGGTTGCTGTCAATTTTCTGTGTTCTGTCCGTAGAGTGTGGCCTTAGAGTGTTCTTAAGTATATACTTTTAGCAATCTGATTAACTGGCCAGTCAGTTCACATTTGTTATCATTATTGATCTAATTGGGCTTGTTATTACCTTCTTAGTTTTACACTTCAATTTTTCCAATCATTTTTTATTTCCTGTTCTCATTTTTTTAACCTTTTTGTTAATTTAATTTTTCCTTTAAATGTTTTGTCTTTTTAGTTCTGTAATTTATTAACTCTATTAAAATTATGTTTAAAATTTAGACCATAAAGTTTAACTTTAAAAATGTAGTTTAAATGTCATCTTGCTGTGCTCACACCCCACTAAAGAATTCAAGAACATTTATGACAATTTGGTAGTGACATCTATTTTTCTCAATTTTGCCTTAGATGTTCTTATTTTTCATTACATACTCCTATTAAAATTATCTTTATTTCTATTTTATACTATTTGATTTTCTCAGGATCCTTCCAATATCATTTTTATCATTAGATCCTGTTATGATTTATGTCCTCCAAAGGCATCACGCATTCATAGGTAGAGCTTTTGGAAGGTAATCCAGTCACGGGCAATATGGCTGACTTGCTGTTAGGAAGTAGGGTCTGGTCAAAAGAACCTGGTCACTGGGGGTGTTACCTGGAAGAGTATACCTCCCTCCTAAGTGCCTCCCTTCTCTCTCTTTCCTGGCTGCCATGATGTGAGCAGCTTTTCCTGTTATTGCCCTCTGCCCTACCATCTTCTTCCTTGGAGCCAGCTGAACAGGGACTATAATGTAAGCCAAAATAACCCTCTGTTCCTGTGAGCTGTAGATGTTGGTCTCAGTAAGGACAAAGTGGCTAGGACAGATCCTTTAGCATTTCTTTAGATAGAAGTCAGCTAGTAGAAATACCTCTGAGTTTTTCTCATCTGAACATACATACTTATTTCCCCTCCTTTATTTGAAGGATAGTTTTTCTTGTTGACAGTTTTTTTGCGTCAGTTCTTCGAGGATGTTTGTCCAATGCTTTATGATATCTGTTAATCTCTTTAAAAAATTTTCGTTATCATATTTTTGTGATACATAATGAATATACTCTTCCTGGGATATTGGTATGCATACATAACACATTCTGTGGAGATTTTATATCAGTCCAAGTGGTATTTCTTGGTAGGGCATCCATCTTTTTTCTCTGGATGGTTTAAAGATTTTACCTTTGACTTTAGGATTTACAGTTAGATGTGGTCCTTCAAAAAAATCCCCCCCTCCTTAGCGTGTTATGCTTTTGTGGATTCATGTCTTTTGTTATTTCTGGAACCTCCTCCAGGTGTTGCCTTTCTTTCATTTTCTTCTGTGATGTTGATGAATGAGTATTTTATTATTCTAAATTCCTTATCTCTTACTTTTCTTTCATAGTATTTATCTCTTTGTTCTCTGTGGTTATTAGTATAATTTCTTTGGCCTTAGTTTCTAGTTGTTAAGTCTCTCTTGATCTATGTCTAATTTGCTATTCCAACTACCTAAGTTTTTCATTATAAAATTTATAAAATTATAATTATAATCTCTATAAATTTTATGACGTGCTTTTTCAATTGCATCATTCCTTACAGTGTCTTGATCTTTGTTCCTCTAATACACATTTCACATGAAATTATTTTATATTCTGCAGGTGAAATTCTGATATGCCTACCGTGGATACAGATTTGCTGTGTGGTTTTGCTGACTCTCACTCACAATGCCTTGTATCTTCATGTACCTGGTGTTCTTAGTTATAAGGCTATCTTCTTATTTTTGTGTGTGGAGCTCCAGCTGGGTAGGCTGGCTGTACCCTCCTCTAAGGCTCTGTAACTGTAGACCTGGAGCCACTGCCAATGCAAGGCCACAACCATCCTCCTGAAAGTCCAGCTCCTGCTCAGTTCTAAGCTCCTGAACTTGGCTGCTGCCGACCTATGGCAGACCTACCCCTCTTGCCTGCCACCTGTGAACCTAAACTAAAAACCTTTGGGCATGGAGAGAAGTGAATCTTTCAGCTCTACCTTTCATACCCCTGGCCGTGTCTCTACCCATGGTTGTTCTTTATTGCATCCAGGGGTCCCTCAGGGAGTCTTACTGGTAGCACTGTTGAAAATCTAACTCAGTTTGGCAGTTTCTGCTGAGAATACTAGTTGGCCCTTATCTCTAAATTGTGTAGTAAGAAATATTCTTCCAAAGGAGAATACATTTTTGTTTCAAATTATACATTCTCAAATTATATACTCTGATAGCTGGGCAGAGGGCCAGATAAGCATGTGCATAGTTTCCTCTGAGGTGCAGCAATCACGAGAGCTTTAATTCATCAGAAAGTTAGGTTCATGACCTGCACAAAATTAAACTATGAGAAGTGATACTAGATAAAAATGAAATATTCAGCTTACCATCCATTTTCTTCCTCTGAAAAGCCGTACCAATGGCATGTAGGTAAGAATGGGAGCTCTTGAAGGCAGAAGCCCCGTCTGTCTTGTTTCCTGCTGAATACTCATGGCCTGGAAAGGGTCTAATGTAACAAGGACTTGACAAAGGTCAAATCAGGAATCAATACAGACAATAGGGCTGCATATCTACCATATACCGTGCACTGGTAGATGTGCTGGGGGATAAAGCAGTGAACAAAACGGGGGCAAAATTCTGCTCTCGTAGGCCTTACAATCAAGTTTATTTTGTTACTATTTTACTGTATTAATTCATACTTAATAAACCTTTGGTCAGAAGTTTTCAGGTAAGAAGATTTGGTCTTTATGGTTCTATAGTAAGGCTGCTTTTGTTGGCTTCTTTGGTGGAGAATTTTTCCCTTCTACCTATGATGTATTGCTGACCACGGTACGTTTTCAAAACAACCACATCAAGAATCCTAAAAACAGCTCTGCTGGCTCCTAAAACACCAGCATGTCACAGTTCTACTTCACATACTTATGAATCCATTAGAATGTGACTTTAAATAAAATTCCGAGGCGCTTGAAAGCTTAAGATCTGAATATCTGGCTATTCCATGTGTTTTGGGGGATAAAGATTAGGGTAAATTCCCTATTACGTGGCTTTGCAGAAGGGTGGCTTTCCCTTGTATTGGGCAGTCTACTGCAGGTGGTGAGGGTGGTAAACAAAGGCAAACCACACTTCTTGGGCTTTTAAATTTATACAAATTTGGTAGAAGATCCATTTTAAGGATGAAAATACAAATGTAACATCAGAGACCTGAGGATAGAGCCCTGAGAGGTGCCCTAGAAATTATGCTTCATTAGCTTCGAGGCAGATCTATCTTTGAAAAGTAGGAAAGTGAGTGCTTCCCATGAAGGAGCTCTGAACTCTTTTCCTGGTGGTCTGAAGTTATGCTCATACCCTCCTTGTTCCCCCTCATTAATACTAATGGCTTTCATATAAGCAATATGGTGCTTACTCCTCTAAGGAATATAAGTGTTCTTTTCAGGCAGCATTATCTTCAATATAGCCTATTTTTAAAAATTGGAGGTGAACCTGAATTTCCTTTTTTTCTAATTAGCCCATGTGCATTCACTCTGTGATAGAGATGCAAATAGCTTCCCTTAGGCAGCCTGGGAATGCAAGACATCCTTCCACTTCCTTACTGTAAGACCTGGCACATGAGCTACACTCAAGAAATGCCTGCTCATCCCCTGAAAAGAAGCCTGAAGGCAACTTGGAAAGTGGAGGATGGGAGTTTTCAATTTGCAATAGAAGTGGAAAGGTGGGTGAGTGACAGTGGTAGATCATGAAGGGGGCTTATAGACATCAGTGCAAGCTTTAGATAAGAGAAAACGAATTCTCACAGAGGACCACAGTGATCACTTGGCTAAGGACTTTTTACAGTGACATTTTATGATTGACTCTCAAAGGTCAAGATATGAATATGGAGGCAGAAGAGGAAAGTGTGGCCACAGGCTTGCTCAGGTTCCACAGGTAGCAAAGTGTATTTGCTTTACACCTGATAAGTGAACAAGTAGATAGCTGTGACTCCCAGCAGGGCCTGATTTAAGGTGTCTCTGGCTGCTACTGGTGGTGGATGGCTGGGATGCAGGGGGCAGAGCTCACCAGTGGCCACCCTGAGCCTGTGGGGATGCCTCTGCAGGGCTACATGTGGCAGTTTGTACACATCACAGTTATAAGGAGAACATGAGCGTATGTGTGTGTATGCACACACATGCATGTCTTCTTAGGTAGCTTAATAGCTAAAGGTGTGCACTAGCTCACCCCTTTATTCAAGGAGAAGCATTACCACCTAGTTGCTTGGGAGATTTCCTAATGAGACTAAGATGTATCCCCTAAGAGAACAGCTGACCTGAGCAATGAAAGGCAGCCGTGAGCTTAGGATGTGGGTTTAGACAGGTGTACTGTGGGAGTCTCAGCCATCTGAGATCCACTAATGCTCTGAACACATTTTCCATTCCTTCAGATCATTCAGGGCCATTTCTGTGGTGCATTTGGGTGACAGGCAGGCAAAAGATAATGGAAGGAGGAGGGAAAAGAGGCAGGCCAGGCAGGGAGGCAGAGGCATTGAATGCTCAGTGCAGCACATTTCCCCATAGACATCATTCCAATAAGTAAATTCTGGGTACTGCTGAACCTAGATTCCCCAGGGCCTGACACATCAGCAGGAGGGGCCAATGAAACCCAGTCGCACCGGGAGCAACATAAGGGGAGACATGGACAAAGTGACATTTGGCAGGAGAGATTCATGTCATACTGCTAATGGTATCCAAATCAAAGAGAAGACTATGGGCTACATTAACCTGGAATCCATGAAACAAAAGAGAAAATTGAGGTCGACCTAGGAGGATCACAAGCCACCCAGTTGCCCTACAAAGACAGTCATGCCCTAGTAGACTCACCTCAATTTCTTCTTCCTTGTGATGCCTCTGGGCAGGAGAGAGCAGGAGCCCTCCCGAGACTGGGAGAATGACCCGTGGGCAAAGGTGCCAATTTCCCCATGCAAAGGAGAATGGAGGTAGGAGGGACTGGGCATCATGGCCGAGTCCTGAGTTCTGGGCAGGGAAGCACATGGTGAGATGAAGCAGCTGGGCCCAAAGACACCGGCGCTGCTGGGCTGCTGTGGACAAGTAAAGGTTCCTCACTAGAGTACGCCATCTGAGTTCTCCAAGCTGCAGAGGGACCAGGAGAGCCTAGGGCAGGTGGGGAGGTGGTGGGCACTGGTAAGCCTCCTGTGTGCCTAGGACTCCCTGAGCTCCAATCTCAGCATCCTCCTTAGCAAAGCTTGAGAGGTGACCAAATCCCTCCCTGTGGGGTGAAAGTCCTCTCAAGTTGCTCTGGCTCACTGCCCTTTTACCTCATTCACGCTCTCCCCTTTGTGGCAGTGCTTGCCCTACTGGCTTCTTCCCCTTCTCTGAGCAGTTGAGTAGCTGCCTGGGGGTAGGGGCCTTTGCAGTGGCTAGCCTTCCTTTGGGACACCGTCTCTCTAGGGACTTTCATGACAGCTCATCCTGCTTCCTTAAGATCTCTGCTGACCTGCCCTTGGCAACTTGCCTATCCAGCTGCTTTATGAAAGAGCACACTGGTGGCTGTGTCCGCTGTCCTGCTCCGCTCATTTCCCTCAGTGACCCCGACTGTACCATTGGCCCTTCTGTTGGCTTGCCCGTGTGTTCCTCAGGCTAAACCAAACCTGCAGCATCAGAGATGGGATGGCACTGGAGCTTGTGGGGGTGCCATGAATACTGAGTGTACAGACATTGCCAGGATGGTGGGGAGCCTTCCTGATGGCTTGGGTCTAGGACAGGTCACCTCACTGGCCTGTCTAGGGGTTTTCAGGTATCTATCTGTGCAGCCGCAGTGACTGGGGCTGCTAAAGCTTCACTGTGTACCTGCTGCCTGGGAAATACTTCCTAGAACTCAGTAGTTGGGTTTCAAAGAATGGACTAAAATCAACTTCATGTCTTCCACTGGAGCCAGTTTGCCAGTGTTGAGCCCCCTTTGTCCTCTGTGGTCACCATTCACTCACGCATGGAGGAGCTGACAGCTTTGTGTGAGGTCCATCCCTCCTAGACCAGATCTACAAGTGTGAGCAGGACTCTCCTATAATCAGCTCCTAGCTCAGCAAGGACTTGCTTTCCTTAGTCCCACCAATCCCTAGATTCTGGAATCTCAGGCTCTCATTTTACTTAGGGCATCAATTCCACAAGGACAGACACAGTCATACCATATTATAACTCTGAAAAAGGAATTCAGTTAGACACATCTCAACAGCAATGGCATACATTGAGAAATATTTTCTGACAATTTCTGTTTTCTGTTTTCATTGTCAAATACTGCATGTATTTACTGAGGGCATGCATGAAACCCTGGTCTGGAGGCTGAGGTCTGTAAAGGTGTTTGGGTTTGAGGAATAAAGTCATCCATGTGCACATGTTTATTTACATCCTCTGTCCTCAAGTCTGAAGAGTAAATATCCCTGTGCATGTACCTGGGGAGGTTCAGGACCCGAACCCACTAAAGCAGGTGATGAAGAGAAAAGTATATCTGGTATCTCAATTATGAGGCAGTCAATCATTTTAATATCATAACGAAGGTAGGCATAGCAAAGAGGAAAATTCCTAAAATCCGTCAGTCAGCTGGCTGGTCACATTGTTGTCTAAATGCATCTCCGAAGAGAAAGACATGGGCTGAGAATAATTTCCTGTGCTTTATTAGTACTATGGGATATTGCGAGGCAAGTAAGGGGTGAGTGCAAATTGTGTGTGTGTCAAACATAATGAAGTGGTTTGAAAACAGCTGCCTGATGATAAACAGCAGTGCTATGCTTAATGCGTCAAAGAACCCTCCACAAAACTTTTGTTGTTGAGGAAACAAGATTCTGTCCCACATTCAAGGTCAGTGAGACATCGGCTGCCTGTTAGAATTAGAATCTGGCTACTGTGGCTTTAAGGTAGTGAACACATTCATTTCAGGGTGAAGGGTTAATCTTTCATTAGCCGTTAGTGCCATCACATTCCACAGAAGACACTCTTTTTAGCAGCAGCTACATATGCTCTTGGGACCCTCTGTAAAGTGAGTGTTACTGAATTCCCTAAAGGGCAGATCCCCGCAGGAGTAAACGTAGAAGTCCTGCCTGGGTGTACGCTTCCTTGTAACCCGCTAAAGCCATTTACTGAATGAATCTTTCAGGAAACCAGTGGCGTCTTCCGTTAACATGCATTTTAAGCACCAACTGAATACACAAAAGTATATAAGTGTGTGTAGTAGAGGTAGGTAACTTTTGGGTTCTAATGGAAAGTGAATCTGGGGGAGTCAAGGCCCCTTCCTGCTGTGGGGCTTGATTCTACAAGGTCCTGGCCAGAGTGGACAGTTGGGCGCACAGTGCTCAGACTGTGAAATGGTCACTGTTTCTTATGCAGAAAATAGCTACTACCCAGCTCTTTCTTTTCTCTTCTCTGACTTGGTTCATTACAGTAATCAGGACATTTGAATTATTGAGCATTAGAGGCAATTTGTTCTTTGGGGTAGTATAATTAATCTCTAGTTTTAATAAAATGAATATTCAGATTATTTTGCTCCAAGTTACAGGAAATAAAAATAACAATACATTAGTATTCCTAAACTGATGAACAGAGCTAAGTGAATTTTCCTCCTTCTTGGCATCAAATAACTCCTGTGTCCTGGTCCTGTACA
Organism: Hystrix cristata; assembly: GCA_004026905.1. NCBI lineage: Eukaryota > Metazoa > Chordata > Mammalia > Rodentia > Hystricidae > Hystrix > Hystrix cristata. Next base: position 9,266 of record PVJO010009640.1, on the reverse strand, counting down.
TCTGCATTGTGAAGGCAGGAGAGTGATGGTCCTATGTGCAGATCTCAGATGAGTCCATGATTGGACATTTTGGCTTGTATCTGGTACATGGGGAGTGGGGGATGAGAGCATGTGTTCACTGTGGTGGGACCCTGTGAGCATGTTGAGCTCACATCATTAGGATCTTTGCTAGACACATCAAAGCTGTGCATTTAACTCTCCAGCGATGTGGGAGGAGACATGGCTGAGAAGGTCCAGTGCCGTAGGGAGAAGGGTTAATCCCAGCTGGAGCCCTTCAGTGCCCAGCTAGGGTCCAGTGACCGTGACTGGGTATTAGCCACAAAGTGTGGATCTCAGGGCACTGCTAGGGGGACTTCTGTACCTAGGTTCCACTCTGAGATCCTCAGCCTGCCCATTCCCCCCAAGGGAGCACTCCAGCCAGGGGACTCTGGAGACAAGAGAACCGAGCTGAGCTGTTTTCACATTCACTGCAGCTGGAAATGGTGATACTAATGGGTAAAATCTGGAAAAACAGAAGGGAGATAAGACATTCTGGAGTTGAGTCAGGTGGTTCCTCTTGATCCTCGGGCCTGGGAGGAGACCTGGCAGGATGTGGAGCAGATGTACAAATGTGCAGGTAGTTTAAAAAGAAGCCAAAGCTGGGCATAATGGTGCATGCCTGTAGTCCTAGTTACTTGGGAGGCTGAGACAGGAGGATCCTTTGAACCCATGAGTTCAAGACCAGCCTGTACAATCTGCTGAGACCTTGTCTGAAAACAAAAAACAAAAACAACAAAACAAGCCAAAAAGCAGCAATGCCTCATCCTGTGATAAGCTAGTTCCTTTTGTTGTTCTTAAATGAAACACATCTAGAGTGATACCAACCCTTTTTAATATACTTTCTGTATACAAACAAATTATGCTTACAAATCAATATCTGTGAAGAGCCTATGTGGATAAAATTAAAAGGATTTGTGCAGGCAAGTCACTTTCAAAATTCCTTCAGGGAGAGAGATGAAGAAAGAGTTAGAATGCTAAAACTCACTTCTCTCTGTCTCAGGTTTTTTGATGGCCGGATGCTTAGCAGAGCTGGACAGAGGCAGCTGGGAATGGTGTTGGAGCACCTCACCCTGAGCCAGCGTTATCCTGGGAGATGGTCGCATGCTTCATCCATTTCTCATGGTCTCCATTCTGTGTGCTGAATACCATTCGAAAAAAACTGAATGATCCTTTTAGAATATGAAAACGTGGTTGTCTGTAAAAATTCAGTTTGTTAGGCTCTTTCCTTTCCACAAGTTACCCACAATCACAGCGGAAGATGGGAAAGAAAGCATGTTCCATTTCTCTGTGGTATGAATAGGTAGTAGATGATGACTACTGTCCCGGCACACAGAAGAGAGAAAGCAGGAGATTTAAATAGGAAGGTTTATTTCTCTGGTGGCATGTTTTTTGACAAATTATTTTCTTTCTATTCGGGCAACTTTTCATCTGGGCATACTTTTTCCTCATTACTGGCCCTCACTTTGGACTAAGTCCTGATGTTATTTCCTTATTTCCTGGAAGGCCCTGAGCAGAGGGCCTGACACCCTCATCCTTGTTCTGTTTGGCTCCGTGAGTCTGGGGGTTCTCTGGATCCATGGTGGGAGGTGGAGGGACGAAGGGCAGGGACCTATTTTAAAAGGGAGGCTGTGCCCCAGAAAGGGACCATGGCTCAAAGTGCCCTTACAGGCAGAGTGTAGGCAGTGTGGCCAGGTGTCATTACTTTGCAGGCTTGGCATGTATTGTGTGTCGAAGGAGAATAGGGTGCCCTCCAGATGGGCCCTGCAGAGAAGCTAGTGCTTTACTTCTTGAGGACAGGGAGGCTACTGAAGTTCCCAGGAGAGGAGGCAGAGAGAGGCTTTACTTTACTCACAGTTCACTGAGGTGACTCGGAAGCAGTCTGGCGGGGAGGAGGTTGTTGCCAGTAAGCTGGCATGAAACGTGCAGCAATCTAGGTTGTGCCTGTGTGGATCGGGGCAAACTGATGGTGGATCCGGGGCGATCACAGATTTGGGAATTCTTGAGTCTACTGTCAAATCTGACATTAGTTCAATGTTGAGTGAGAAAGAAGAGGAGGAATTAAATTTGAAGCATTGGCCGCTGAAACACCTATGGAATTATCCAGGTAACTGTGTACCACGTGTCTCAGTGAGAGGAGGCTGCTCCAGACAGACTGCAGGTGCAGGGATGCATCACTCAAGGAAGGCGGAGTGTGAAGAGATTGGATAGGGAGTGAATGTGGGCCCATGTATTCCGAAAATCCAAGTCGGACTTGAGAGATCCATGGAGGGTGCAGTTAGAGACCCAGGGACAGATGTGGAGTAGAGGCACAAATGCCAGCAGGGGTGTATGGGAGGTGACTGCAGGAGGCCTGTGGTTGTAATAGAACAGTGTCACTATGTGTGGAGGAGTCAGATCACTAGGGCTGCTGAGCTGGGGGAATGTGAACCAGAGAAGGCACGTGCACTCACTGGTCCTAAGCTTACAGGGCACCTGCCATGTGTCTAGGAATCCTGTGGGAGGAGGAGCAGTGTGCAGGTGTGGGGTCATGAAAGTAAAACTCTGTGGGGCTGGGATCAAAGGAGAGGAGCAGTGGGGGACTGTGCACTGACAGTCAGCACTGTGTCACCAGGTGCCCTGAAGAAAGAGGCCTCCCTCTGGGACCAGATCCCCTGCACGGCTCCGGCTGCTGAGGTTTAGAGATAGCAAAACCAAGGCATTGCATGGGGATTCTCCAGAAGGGAGGTGACTGTTTCAGGAACTGGTCAATCAGTGTGTGACTTCAAACCCAGGGAAGAGGTCAGTGGGATGGGTTGGCGTCCCAAGCAGAAACTGCGTTCCAGTGTCACTGGTCCTCCAGTCCAGCCACCCAGGCTGACACCTGCGTGGGTCTCAGCTGGGGTCTCTCAGGACTCTGGCTATGCTGGCAGCACCTGGAAATCCATTCCAGTCATGTCACTGCCGTGGGACAGTATCGCAGGCTGAGTGGGTGTGGGAGGCAGGCAGAGGAGTGGCTGGTGGAACTACCATGTTGAGGCTCTCTGGGCCTGAAGGTGAGGCCAGGCTGACCCTGGTCTCTAACCCCACTATACCACCGCTGTTGTCTGAAGCCTCCCTCCTAGCTTGCCCCTCAGGGGGGCCTCCTCTTCTGTCCCCATGGAGCCTGGCCAAATCCTGCAGGAAGAGGTTCAGTGGACAATCCGTGGCCTACCATGCACCTGGAAGCTGGGCAACCCAAGCTCCTGCCCAGGTCTGTGGCCCCTGGGAAAGGTAAGGATGAGTGTGGCCTCAGCACCCTATCAGTGCACCCTTTGATGGCACATTTCTCTCTCCCCATTCCAATTTACTTTTTCTTTAGTTTGCTTAATTTCTGAAACCACCACTTCTAGATTAATCTTTAGCGTGTTTCCTGGCATGCAAATTTCAGTGACTGGCAACAGGAACAACTAACTGACACTGTGTGGCTTCCTCTTGTGTCTTGGAGCTTGGCCTCGGTGATCCACGGAGGTGCCGACACAGGGCGAGAGGGCAGCAGCTGAGACCATGGCATTGCCCAACAGAGAGACACCTAGAAACGTCATCACCTTTGGAGGTGCCAGGATAAGCTCTCAGTGGGAAAAAGGAGGAAACTGGGGTGCAATGAGCTGGGCAAATCATCCCATGGCCATTTGAATCTCTAGACAACATTTCACAGATAAAGAAACTGAAGCGCTGCTGTGGGCTGCTGCTGAAATGGATCCCATCCCGGGCAGCCCAGGCAGTGGTTGGGAGGCCTGTGCTTCCCTGCTGGTACAGAGACTGAGTGCCAGCTCCATCCGAGTTTGGGTTCTGCTCTCACTGACTGGGAAGAGGAGCCAGAGCAGGCAAAGGAAGGAGTGCCAGGGGTCATCCATCTCACAGCCCACGAGGGGTCTGTGCAAACAGTCAGTCTCTGAGCACTGCAGTACCACACTGCCACCGGTACTGGGCAGGGAGGGAAGATGAATACAGAGGTCTTCGAGGAGTCCAGTAAGATCCCAACTGTAAAACAGAGCACTGAGGGAGGGAGAGGGGCTAGGCCTGCGGAGCTCGGCAGATGATCCTGCCAGCTTATAGGTTTGCTTCTTTGGCACAATCAAAACATGTAATGATATCAGGAGTAGGATGTCTCTTTCAGAAAACAATCAGAACAGCAAACAGCAAAAAAGCAAATATTAGCCACACTGTTCAGCAGCAATGCAAACACACGTGCACCATATTTGCACTGGTTCTTCACTTAGACCTGCAAAAACCTAGCACTAGTCTCCCAAAAAAGAATGTGTTTAGATCCGACTGTTTCTCCTGTTCTTGGAGCACAGGAATAGGATGTTCTCAGAAGACAGAAAGAACCCGTCTGTGGATGGCGGTGTCTGCACCAGCTCACTCTCTGCTGCAGGTACACGTGTCACAGCCACCTTGCCCACGAGACCCCAGACTCATCTCTGTGAGCCCGCTGCATGTGTTCTTCACGCCTGAAGTCACTGTCCTGATCAAGCAGTCATTTTTGCAGAAATAATTGCCAGTTGGTAGAGTTAGTGCCTGAAGGATTTCCACCAGAGCTGAAATCATTTGCTAAACAGACACTGTAAACCAATGGTTGTTTATTTCTTTGAATACGTTACTCAGCACAGAGAAAGCGACAGCTGGTGTTTGGCAGAGTCTCTTTTCTCTTCGACAGAGGACTCTTGCCAGCCATCCTCTTGTTTACCTGACACTCTGCTACCTTTCAGTCCTGAAGACCCTCCCTGATGAACGTCCTCTTAGACAAATATGGCACCCTGAGGCCTTAGCTGGGTTTTCTGTAAAATGTAGAAGTTGTGTACTTAACGTGTAACCTACTCTGCTACCCACTGTAGTTATAATTTCCTCTTTATTGTCTGACAACTCTTCCACGCAGGGGCCTGGGTGAGGGCCTGGCCCTGCTCTGCCAGCTCTCTCCTGACACTTGTCTTCCTGGGCCCCTTCTTGGTAGAGTGTAGGGAGGGATTGGTGGCTGAGGACTCACCTGTGCTAGTGTGCCCAGAGAGGAAGAGGAAGTCCAGACAAATGTCACCCTAAGAGTGGGCGCTCCTTACTTGTGCAGCTGAGTTTGCTCAGCTTGAGGATGGCTCTGGAGCCCCTACCAGCCCCACTGTCGCAGGACCCAAAGACACTGTCCTTTCTTTCCTCTCTGTTGAATCCCAGGAAAAGCAAAACCCAGATGCTGGATGGGCTATGGATTTTGGAGACAGGTGCTGGCAGGGTATGAGTTGCCAGCCTGCCTACAAGCAGAGGAGCCAGTGTAGAGCCTGCTGCACTCCCTGCATTGCTGAGGCCAGCGGAGTCTTAATAAGTCAGGGTCAATCACAGGTGCTTCCTGCGCGGGGGAGGACAAGGAGAGTCTTGGAGACGCTCTTGTCCTCAGGTGTGTGGAATGTGGGAGGTGGGCCTGGGCTCAGCCCTGCAGAGTGACATTCCACATGTGTGCACCTGGAAGGTGCTGGTGCCCCTTATCTTGGCTTTCCTGTGAGTGTGTTATGCCCCACAGAGCCTCGCCGTCCTCCTCTGCAAGGATGGCCCATAGCAATTTCCTCCACGTGTGGCTAGACGGACAACTTGAAATAAAACAATCAAAGCTTCTTTGGCAGTGTGGTAACCAGAAAAGAAGGTGGGGGTGGCAATAATGATTGTCATCAGTCCTCAGAGAGCAGCATCCCAATGGCAGCTGAGAATTGAGCTTGCTTGGATCTTCTGGAGCCCCTTGCTCCTGTGCCCTGTTCTTTGGCTCTCTTAAAGGGAAGCACACGGTTAATTACTGTTTTGCTTAAAACATTGATTTTTATAAGTAATCCTTATGGGATAGCATTTCTGGTTTATCGCTTAGCTGGCTTAGCAGTTTTTTTTGTTTTGTTTTGTTTTTGGCTGGACCTATCTTATCTCGCTGTTTATTTACTCAACTAAGGGATTTTCTGCAGTCCTTTGGGGAAAGCAAGTTATTATCATTATTTATCAGTCAACACAATTTATCGAGTGCCTGCTCATCTTCCAAACACAGCTTAAGAGGCAGCTCTCAGGGGGAGCAGCTGGCGTCCAGGGCTCTGGTTGGCTCTATTCACTTCCTGGCTGATGTCCTCAAGCAGCAGGTACCCGAGGGGGTCTATCTGTTTGCATCTGTGTCTCCTGTCATATCGTCTTTCAGTCCCAGAGCTGTGCATGGTCTGCCACGCAGAGATGCCTGATGTCTCACTACGAGGTGCAGGAAAGGAGGTAGAAAGGAAACTGTAAAGCAATTCACACACTCTTTTTCCCCAAAGCTGGACTTGCTGTATTGTGTTGTTGCGTATCCATCAGTGAAAGTGCTCCAGCGCCCTCTTCCCCAAGTGCATTCCACTTGCTTTTGTGATGTGCATGTGTGTGTTGGAGGCTTGGTGCAAAGTCACACTTGGCACAGAGGAGCTTGGTTCGGATGGTAATGGCTGAATGTCACAAAGTCCCAGAGCTCCAGGAAGTCTTACAGTGAGCTGGAGACATCTTCGTTCCATCTCATCTACCAATTATGAAAATCATTTTCTTGGTGTTGGCTATTAACTTTCTATCACTACTGATATTATGCATGTGATTTTGTGAAGGAAATGGAGAGTATTGCATTTTTATATGCAACCAAATGAATTTAAGGCAGGTTAAAACTGCTCTTCCAGGTGGGTTTGTTTGTTTATTTTTGCCATACTGAGAATTTAACCCGTGCCCTTTGCTCTGAGCTACATCCCCAGCCCTTTGGGTACCATGCCCATTTTTTCTTTTTTTTTGAAACAGGGTCTCACTATGCAGTTCAGGCTGGCCTTGAACTCACTATGTAGCCCAGGCTGGCCTTCAACTCATGGCAATACTCCTGCCTCAGCAATTGTGCCTTTTATTTAAGATAGGGTCTCACTGAATAAGTTGTCCAGGCTGAACCTGAACTCACAATCCTCCTGCCTCAGCCTTCCAGAGTGCTGAGACTATGGATGTCCAATATTATACCAATTTTATTTTTAAAGGTATATTATAAAGGTGTGCTTATTTATTTTTCTTTTTAGTTGACAAATGAATTTTGGCACCAAAACACCTGGTGATAAAAATGTTTTCCTACTTCCATCTACAAAATACTCTCACATTAACATCTGTTTGTTTTTTTTTTAAAACTCTGTTGGTTACTTTCATATTCGTTTTTAAAGATCATCTTCACTTTAAATAATAGATCAACTTCATTTCAAAAATTTACTGGGTAGTACATCCCTGAGATATTAAGAGAGCGAGTCCCCTAAGCACTGTGCCCATCAGTATACCCCTCTGAAATGTTTATGATCATTTCCTGTCTCGTTGTAACATATTTCAAAGTTGCTTGGTGAAAGGCTTTGCTCTCATAAAGCCTCATGGGTATCTGAAGCATGTGGTCAGCCATGCTCTATAGGGGGAGGCTCCATCTGCAGGGACACTCTGTCTCTGGTCTCCCCAGGAATTCTGACAGAGCATCTGGACACCTGGCTGGTGGGAGAAATTCTGAGGCAGGGAACATGTCCCATCAGGAGCTGAGGTGGGCTGAGAGATAAAGCTGAGCTGCCAGAGCTCAGAGGAATGATGTGAAGGTGTGGAGCCTCACCCTTTACTGCCAGGATATGGGCAAGGGTCTCTAAGTGCAGACTTTCTGGTTGGCTCCTTCCTCAAATAACAGTGCAGGCTCTAGGTCAGAGAATTGGCACCGACAAACAAGTGCCCTTTATGATTGAAGGCCCCTGGACAAAAAGCTCTTACAGTTTTATGAACTCTCATGTGAGGGAGGGCCAGGGGAGGGCTTGGAGGGGGAACCCTGGTTCCTGAGCGTCAGTGGGAAGGTGTCCTTAGGGTCTTCCTCATCCTCCCGTGAGGAGGCCTCAGCAGAGGCAACTTGAGAGGCCTCAGCCCCGGGGCTCAGATGGATAGGCCTAGGTGTGAAGGCATTGCCCTGCTAGCACCATGACTGACCCCACGGGCTAAGTTCTGATTGCTGAGCCCTCGCGGTCTGCCACGCACCCAGCGTGGTAGGGGAGGCAGCTGCCCAGGAGAATGGCCAAGGGCAGCCTTTGTACTTGCCTGTGGCCAGGCCTGAACAATCACCCTGGTTTTTAACCAGGAGTCAGACTCCTCAGTAGCAATCTGTGTGCTATGTCTGAGGACAGCTGCTTTTTCATGTGTTGTTATAAATGTGTTAGATCATGTAGACAGCCTGTCCTGACTGTCCCTTTCTGGGGGTGGTGCCCTTGCATAGCCCTCATCACTGTGGAGCCCAAGTTCCAAGAATGAGACCGGCCTCCCAGTGCTTCTCCCATCCTGGCCAGTGGGCCTTACAGAGTGGCAGGAATAGAGGTGTGTTGCTGTTGCTGCGTCTCTGGTAGCCCTTGAGGGGGTCATGTTGTGGGGATGGAAATCAAGTGCCCAGAAGGGAAACTTCTTCAGGGCTGGTTGCCAGGGGCTCCTGGCTTGGGCAGGACTTGAGCACTGGGAGAGGGTGAGGGGCCATGCTTGGGTGGCCTGAGGGGCTCTGCACTTCTTCACCCCTTGACCCCTGCCTCTCCTTTCCGTGGGGGTTTGTGTGGCTCCTGTGAGATGGGACGCCTTTCCTGGTCATTCTGAGGACACCCCTTCCTGGCCAATCTCCCTGAGGACTTTCCTTTGGGGTTGTTCTGAGAGGCCCTGAGTGGAGCACGTACTGGTTATGGTTACATGCTAACCCTGATGAAATCCTGTGGATATGGGCGTCCTGAGCAGGTGGAACTACAGGGAGTAAGAAACATTTGTATACGGCTTTGGAGTATATTGGAGGTCTTTTTATTTTCTTCTTTTCTTTCTTCCTTTTTCAGTTTTTGTTTTTGTGGTACTGGCGATTGAACCCAGGGAAACATCCCCAGCCTTTTTTCAATTTTTATTTTGAGACAGGGTCTTGCTAAGTCACTAAACTGCTCAGGCTGGGTTCAAACTTGTGATCCTCCTTCACAAGGGTACTTCCTTATTTTGACACCTCCCCCACTCCAGCCTACTTAATGTTTCAGCCCCAAACTCCTGTCCTGTGGTAACGCGTGTGGACATTGCGTATTGGCAGAGTTTATAACAGGTCACACTCATGATGGGGTTGGGTAAGTGAACATAAGAAATTTATGTGTACATCCATTCCTTGGAAGAGTAGCGTAGGCTCTGAGTCATCATTGGGCTTTCGAAGGCCATTATGTGAGAAAGGG